>ML682074.1:3321927-3388206 GCA_007922195.1 Podocnemis expansa | reverse complement strand
AAAAAAAAAAAGCAAGGAGTCTGGTGGCACTTAAAGACTAACAGATTTATTTACTGTATGAGCTTTTGTGGGAGAAAATCCCAATTCGCCAAGCATCTGACAAAGTGAGAGTTTCTCCCATGAAAGCTCACATGATAAATAAATCTGTTAGTCTTTAAGTGCCACCAGACTCCTCACTTTTTTTTCCCTGATTATCAAAAGCATTGAACAATGGAAACTGCTAGATGGTCAACAGTTTTGTAAATCTACCCAGTAGTAGTCACTTTATATAGGTGCCTATATACTCCTAGATTTAGGAGTATATCTCTTAGTAATTTGTTTTTTTAAACTTAGCCTTAATATAGCATAGATTTTCTTAAACATGAAATTTTACTATTCTCTTTTACAACAATAACATTGTCATACAGGAGCATGAATTGGGAGAGGAAGGAACTAAGCATTTGATGTCTGTAAACAGAGAGTGTTCTACTATCCTACAGACCAAAGAAATCCATAATCCCCCAAAACAAATATATTGAACAGGAAGAACTATAAGTGGGTTAACAAAAACCTAGGAAAGAATAATCAAGAAATCTAGCCTCTAACAAATTTAAAATGAAACTTTGGGGTATACATCAAGTGTTTTTAACAATGCCAATGACCCGCAGATTAAAAGACCATATATCTTTTTTTTTCCTGTATAGAGGTGTACTATTCTGCTAAATACTGTAGATTTGCTTTCCATAAACCTTCATCTTTTCAAAGGCTTCCCTCAAGAAAGGAATACTTGCTTGAGAAAACCGATTATGGAAAACACAGCAGGTGAATGTGATACAGTAAAATGAAAAAGTAAACCTGGTCCCAAGGCACTACAAGCATGACAAAAATAGCACACAGGGAGGATGCTTATACAGAGAAATAAATTAGTGAACTGAATGAAGATGGAGGTTTTCCCTTGTGTCTTGTTAGATAAATGTAGTCATTTTTTTCTCCACACATCATGTGTAACCTTGTGACCTTAAAGTTCAAATAGAAGCCTCAAACTACTGTGAAATGTTGCTGCTCACTTGCTTAGCCATCGCTGTATAGGCGTGGGACTTAACTCATCCCCATAATGTGTAGGCCTGGGACTTAACTCACCTCCATATTAAAGCCAGCCTTGGGCCAATTAGGGCCCAGCAAAGGAGGAGTCTTGTGGCACTTTTAAAGACTAACAAATTTATTTATCACATAAGCTTTCATTAGAGTGGGATTTTCTCCCACAAAAGCTCATGTGATAAATAAATTTGTTAATCTTTAAAAGTGCCACAGGTCCCCTTCTTTCCTTTGCTGAACTAGATTAACATGGCTACCCCTCTAGCATACCCCCAGAAGCCCTATAAAAGAGGCAGTGGGAAAGCCAGATCAGACAGGCCGTCCTGGGAGCTCGACCAAGAAAGGCTGACTATCCAGTTGGCTGAAGGAGTCAGCATTCAGGACAGTACAGTCAGTGATGCTGGGGCTCTGTGGGAGCCATGGCCCTGATGCAACAGTGGACCAGGTATTGGGGCTGCAGAGAAGTGACCCAGGGAATCCACTGAGGATCAGAGATCACTGAACACAGGTGCCTTAGGCTGGTGACTGTAGAAGAGGGTGGGCCCAGGTCCTTCCCCACCTCCTTCAAGATCATCAGCGGAGTGGCAGTGGAATCGTTTTGGTCATGGACAGTGGAATGGCTAAGATGGGACACTGAAGGGGGGTATATGGACAAGTGCTCAGCTGAAGAGCTGAGCAGCTGGTTAAGGAAGGATGGAGCAGAAGCCACAGATGGGGTGCTACTTGAGCTATTCCCCAAAAACACCACCAGGAGGCACCCATCTGGTGGAGAGTGCTACTAATCTGTTACGGGGGAAATACATCTCATTTGCTAAAAATAAGGTTTGGTCTACACTGCTGCAGGTAGTTGATGGGAAATACACAAGCTAGCTAATATAAGTTGCATATCTGCCTTTGACATACACATATTGCCAAACTACAGTGTCTTCACGGCCCTGTGTTGACAGATGACACCCTCCTATTGATGCACCCTTACTTCTTTCAGGGAGGTAAAATACCAGTGTTGACCAGACAGCCCATTTGGGATTCTTTGTGTGGATCTCCACAACCTGCTCAATTAATCATTCTGCATCAATCGCCACAGAGCCAGTAGTGTAGACATACTCTACATTCTTAACTCTCTAAAAGCTCCCAATTCGCAGATCTACCTACTCAGGCTGCACCCTTGCACAATCAGTAACAACTTTCACATTGTGAAAATCTAAACTAGCAGCATTAGGAGATCAAATAGAATGCTTAAATAATTTATTCAATTAACTTCTTGCTGCTTGAAAGCATTACCTTTGGCTGCACAGTCACTGAAGTTTAGAAACTGTATCAATTCTTATGCAATTTTAATTTGACTAATGTTATAAAAGAAAAAAGTCCCATTTATAATGCAATGGATTTACTTCAGAAAGTGTGCATGCCTCTTCTCCATTCCCAGATCCCCGTCAATTAATTAGCACTGTATAACAGACGCAGCACACTGGTGCTTGATGAAGCAACTGGCAGAACATTTCCATACATAGGTGTGACCCACAATTCAGGGAGAGTTTGACCAGATCTTTTTTGATAATGATCATTCTCCCATGCTTTGGTTAACTCAGAACTAAATCAACGGTTCTCTTTGGTTTTTGTATACGCAGAAACAACACTTTAGCAAAAGAGGTGCACTGAATTTCTGCTAATGAACTGGCATCTTGAAAAAGCTGGCTATTTCAGATTTGGTTAAGGATTTGCTGCATTCTGTGTTGAGAAGAGTTACTTGCTTATACTGCAAGGTGTTGAATGCCTCTTGGGTGGTTCTGCATGTCCTTATCTCCCATTGACTCATGGGTAGATTGAGGGCATGCACTGCCTTCCAGGAGGTACTCAAAACATTGCAGTTATCAGGCCCACAAATAGATGAATATTACTTTTCAAAACAAAAACATGCTCATAGGCATGTTGGGAAGCTACTTGCAGAATGTACTGCTCTTACAAGAATGACGTTTGAGCGTTGATACCAACGACCACAGGAATTCCAATGTACCAAACAGTTTAAGAATAATATCAAGGGAGCCAAGCTTCTGAAGTTCAGAGCAGGAATACTTGAGTATTTAAATGCCATCCAATTTACTTGGCTTCTATATTAGGAAAGCTGTGGTAGTACTACAATAGAATGTGTACACCTCAGTGAAAAATTCAACACAGGTATATCTGGCAGAAGTAACTGGAGAGAAACAACTCCCCAAAAATCTACTCCAGGTTTCGTGGAAGACAGTCTTACCAACCAATATGGCTAACAAAAAAAAAGTAACAAAAGCCTTCAATTACCAATTTTACAGGATGACTACACAATGCCAATGTACAAAGAGTACTAAGCATGAACACACATACTGAAGATACCATATGACACTTTTAGGAACTGAACTACACAAGTTATGAATTCCCCACAAAAGAAAGCACACAATAAGCAAGCTAATAAACCAATTTTACATTTACTGTAGTCATTGAATTTCGGTAATAGTTCTATCATCTATTTCTTGTTCTCCTTGGCATATTTTTTAAAATAGTTTCTACAACCCTCCTAAACTACGGCAACCTGAGATACGCACACTGTTAAAGAATGGCCATACTACGGATAAGGTATACATGATGGCAGTTATCTTCAGAAGGTTATATATGATTTTCACTTTTACACACACATGCATGAGCATATGCACACACACACACACACACAGTATGATAACTTTATTAGCAAGAATAGCATACTGTGAGCTCATTTTAATTTGCTGTCTATTATTACCAAGGGGTGACATTAGAGCCCAATCTTTCTAAAATGATGCCATTTCCCAGGTTGCTTTTTGCATTGTTCAACAGTCTCCCTACAACTGCACAGATTTAGCCCTGGTGTACACCATGATGCAATTTTGGCAGCAATTAAAGGGAAATACACAAAGTACCTAAAATGCCTTGCATATCTCCTACTTACTGATCTTATGGTGGCAAATTCGCCACTGTCAGTGAAGACAAAACCTCAGAAACTAATCACAAGTTTATATACTTTGCTGGAAACATTTAACTTTGCTATGTATTTGGTAAGAGATGGCTGTTTAGCTAGGGATCTTTTGCTGTGAAAACATTTTCCCACAGCAGGCGAGGGAATGGCAATTAATAGCAAAGTAGTGATATAATTGACAATGAAGTTGCATTTAAAAAAATCCACTTTCCTGGAAGAATGGTGTCCATAGTAGCAGAAACAAGAGTAGTGAGTATCCGACCACTGAGATCTATCAATGCCCACCCTCCTGCACTCACAGGAAACTGAGTGTGAGAGAAACACCCACTTGATCCCAATAGATGATCACTGTCTCGGTGTTCCTGAGGAAGCTGGAAAGCTAATACCCTATGCATCAAACCATGGAAGAACAACTTGTTTGATTCCTTTGACTGCCATTATGTATGTGTTATTAATCAATGGCTGCTGGAAGTTTGGTTCCCCACCATCACCCCTGTTTTACACAATCTGGTAACATTACTGTAGCCAAACAAAACCATTAAACTTCAGAATATAGAGCCCATATTTTTAAAAGACAGAAAGATGCTCAGAATTGATCTATATCAATCACTTGAGGAAGGGAGTGAAGAAATTACATTAGCTTTCCAAATAAGTCATATTGAAATAGTACGACACAGAAAGTTCAATACTCAATCTGCAACTGAACCCTTTTCTCTGTGAAAGAAGTGGGAGAGTCTCTCTGCAAGGATAACTGAGTTTCCTATTATTAGTACTGAAGGAATAGATGCTTATTCTGAAAGTTCATGCTAAACCCTGCCTACTCATACAAAGATGTGTAAATATAAAGAGGTCTACTCAGGAAAGAGGCATCATTTAAAAGTAATAAACACAACATTCAAGAAAAAAATTAATGAAACAGCATTTGGGTTTATTACTGAAGTCTATTTCCATTAATAAAAGCAAGAAGTTTAAAGAGAATAAGTAACAAGGAATGCTGCACTGGGTCTTATATCTGTCCTTGAAAGAGATTAGCACTAAGAAATACAAAGAAAACTATAATACAGCTATTCCTTATTTCGATCCTTATTTTAAAAGGGAATTGCTATTCTTAGAGAAAGGTTATATTCAGATTACTCCTATAAATTTTGTAGAAGAAAAACTATAAAACAGCAATATTAAAGGCTGCTTTTCCACCAGGCCCTGTAAATTCTCTTCTGCAGTGGCTAGGCTAAACCTGACATATATTTAATTGTGTGCTGCAAGAAAGATCCTGGCTGAGCATTCAGCTACCCCACACTTCAGTCCAAGATGCTAACACTGTTTGATGCTGGGTTTAACCTGTAAGATGATCCAAATAAGTTTATAATAAAGAGCCTAAAATATATGAAATCTCCATGACAAGGAAAACAGGCTCCTAACCTTCTTTGTGACACATGCACTACCATGTAAGTCATGATGCTACCATTCTCTTCATCAACAAGTATCCACTTTAAGCACTCTCATAGATCAAGTAGATTACAAGACTCTGGTCAGAGGTTGAGGATTTAGGTGCACAATGATTGTAGTTCCAATAGCCAAATTATATGTTTCTTTGTGGTTAATAATGTCTGCATTTCATTAATCATTTCAGTAAGTCACCCATCTGAGTATGCTTGATTAGAGATGAGCTGTGTGTCTTTATACTGAAGGCTGCTGAAAAGTACCCTAAAAGTGTAAGCAAAAGTAAGTGCAGGTTAACATAGGGATTCAACTGCTGATCTCAGTTTCACAGGCCTAAATCCTAAATAACTCAAACGCCAATAGAATTTATCTGGATTTACACCAGTGTAAAGAAGATCAGAATGTGGATGTAACACTGCGTTTTCACACATTCTGCAGTAAGGTGTGTCCTGCTCTTGGTCACCCCCCCCATTTATTTATTTATTTAATCTATCTGCATGGGCCATCTATCAGAGCTGTGTTATTTATTGAATATAGCCACAATGGAAATGACATTTTCTTATTAGTCCTATAACTGTCTTAACATACACCTGGAAGCTATTTGCTCAAGTGATGCGGGTTTGGTGGGTTTTTATTTTGTTTGTTATGTGAGGTCGTAATTTGTACCTATTAGGAAACAGAAACCTCTCTGAACTTCCAAAGGGGCAGCCATGTTACTCTAAGTTCCCCTATCTTCAAAGGGTCTGATGATGTGGGAGTTTCTCCCGTGAAAGCTCATGCGATAAATAAATTTGTTAATCTTTAAAAGGGTGACAGGATTCCTTGTTTGTCTCTTTGAACTTGGTATTTGCCACCTGCAAAAGGCATCAGTGTCATTGTAAAATAGTTATGGCCCTTCTAAATGAAACAAATGATTCTCCATCCCTTTAAAGACTGTAACTTCCAACTCTGTTCTATATTTAGTTTCTGTCTGCCCAGTGACTCATAGGTGAGAGCTATAACTTAAACTCTCAGGACTACACTATAATTACTACAAGTTCTATTACATGCTAGACTCAGGGTCCTTCAACCTATATTAGCTCAGATATTCACTTTTCAGCCTCCGAATAAATCAGTTGGATTCTAATCTCAGCCTCCCATGTTTCATGTCCACAGCACAACACTCCATATGTCCATACACGGATATAACATGTCCGTAGTATAACACACTCTGCAGCCCTCTAAAACAGATCAAGTTGAGTCCTGGCTAAATTCTAGCTTCTGAATTTGTAGGATCTGATGTGAAAAATGGCTTCTATCAGTTTCAAAGCCTTAGAAATCTACAGGACAAACCATTCTAATTACACTAATCAGCTACCTGATTATTAAAAAAGAAATCTGAATTTCTCAAGATATTTTTCTTTCCTTCGACTAATCACACTGATGTGAAGTGACTATCAAAGTCATTTTTTCTGGACTCATGAATCTTTTGTATTTTCCTCTTTTGCCCCATTATTCTTGGTCACCATCTTCCTCTGATATTTTATTTTATCTTTTTAGGTTCACCTATTGCTCCTGTTACTGCAGTAATTGAGCACATCATACCTCTTAGTGTTCAATTTTGAACTCTACCTTGACAGAAAAACCCCAAGAGATGTGCCTCCTGACAGGTCTGTATTAACAAACCAGCTTTAGGAACTTCAGCTCTACCACACGCTACCCAGAAAAAATAAATCAGGTGCCAGCTGGAAGGCCCAGAGCACCTCCAGCAGCTGGCCTGAGCACTGCCAGCCCATGCCACGTCACACGTCAAGTAGGTTGATCTGCTGGCCCCAATGCTGGCCTGGACCCCCAGGTGACCAGTTTGTGGGCCCTAGGCCTCCCCAATGCTGAGGGCCACCCTGCCCCAAGGCTGGGTACTGCCCTGGTGGGATGTGACCCACAAAACAGCCACAAGCCCCAGGAGCCTTAATCTGGCCCTACCTGCTAATATTGATACGCTGTGAATAGACTACAAAGCACTCAATCCAGATGTATCATCTTCTTGACTCCTCATATTCAATGAATACAAATACTACTTCTCCCAAACTTTGCATTGTTGCTTAACCTTAAGACTGATTTTGAAAATGTGATTTCTTATTATCAAAAGGGGTAAAAAAAAAAAATACTTGGTGAAAATGGAAAACTCCTAATGCTGATAAACTATCATCTTGTTTTGTAAATCTCTTCCCCCCTCCCATCCCAATTTAGATTAATTAACTGTGACAACTGTCAGTTATGCAACATTGCTTGTTTAAACATTGTCACAGAATGAATAAATCTACTTTTGCATTATCTTTATAAAATATAACAAATCGAAAGTAACAAGCACTGCAATGAATGTGCACAATAAGTCAACTTCTAAACCATCCTCATCATCAATCAAGTGAATATACTGGTCAATTTCCAAAGATCCAGGATACATTTGTGCACCTCAGTAGTACCTGTGAGAAAGGTAATTAAGGTTATGAATTTCAAATGAAAGCAAAATAGCTTTTTTCAGTATTTATTTCTCAAAATTCCAATTACTTGTCCCATTTCTTCTCAACAAAAACTGTCACTATGGCCTGGGTTAGACAGAAGTTCAGAATAAGTCATCACAATAGTCTCTTCTGGCCACAGTCTATGAATGAATGTCTCTTTCTCCAGAATGCCAATAAGAGATAGCCTACTCACTGTAATGGAAATTCCTGTGAAAATTTTTTAGCTAACCCTGGACATTCTCCTATAATTGATACCATTTCAATTTGCTGACGCTCTTTTAATGCCCTTGATATTTTTTCTGAATCTTCAACAACAAAATCTTGCATTAGAAAAATCTGCTGCATTGAAGTGAATGAGGAATTCCAAAGCTATGTATTTGCCTATTGTGTAAAAAATTTATAGGAGGATGAAAGCTGTTCATTAAGTATTATGTTGTTGCAAGGAGGGTGGACCTCTCTGAGAAATGGACAAGAGGAATAGCTCACCAACAAAATAGGGTATCTGCTCAGTGTTGCTTTTTATTCGTGACTTTATCTTTCAAGGCAGCACAGCGCCTCCAAGATGCTGATTGCCTCCTCATTCCTATCAATCCAAACAACTTCTTATGTACTACCTATCACCATGGAATCAGAGTTTATTCCAGATTGCCAAATCTTTTTCACAAAATAAGACAAACACACAGAAAACACAGATATGAGTCAGCAGTGTGCTCTTGCTGCCAAAAAGGCCAATGGCATACTGGGCTGCATCAGAAGAAGTGTTACCAGCAGATCAAGGGATGTGATCATTCCCCTCTATTCTGCACTAGTGAGGCCACATCTGGAATACTGTGTCCAGTTTTGGGCTCCCCACTACAAAAAGGACATGGACAAATTAGAGAGAGTCCAGAGGAGGGCAACCAAAATGATCAAAGGGCTGGAGCACAAGCCCTATGAAGAAAGACTGAAGGAACTAGGCTTATTTAGCCTGCAGAAGAGAAGACTGAGGGGGGATTTGATAGCAACCTTCAACTACTTGAAGGGTTGCTCCAAGGAGGAGGGAGCTCGACTGTTCTCGGTAGTAACAGAGGGCAGAACGAGAAGCAATGGTTTCAAGTTACAGCTGGGGCGGTCCAGGCTGGATATTAGGAAAAACTTCCTTACTAGGCGAGTGGTGAAGCATTGGAATAAGTTGCCTAGGGAGGTGGTGGAATCTCCATCTCTGGAGGTGTTCAAGTCCCAGCTGGACAAAACACTGACTGGGATGATCTAATGGGAGTGGTCCTGCTTTTTTTGGCAGGGGGTTGGACTAGATGACCTTGTGGGGTCCCTTCCAACCCTATGATTCTATGATTCTATGATTAAAACAAAACTGAAAGTTTATTAAACATCTTGATTTCCCATGACGGCCTGACTCTCCAGCATATACACCAAACAGCTATCACAGGTTGGGATGAAGGCAGGACACCTGCCATCTTGGATCAATTTACTTCTCCATAACACTTTTGGGGCTACTTCCCCCCACACACACAGATACCCACATCTCAACATACAACATGCGGCTCAGATCCTATAGTGTCATAGGCAGTATAAAAACTGAAATAGATTAGATTAAGAGAAATAGTTTGCAATAAATTAAGTTGAATGATATGGTCTAAAGGACATTCTCCCCCAAATGAGACTTTGTAAATAGGCTTTCTGAGGTGCAGAAGTGAGTTTCATTATTGCAGAAAATTTTTAAAAATTTCAAATCATTGATGACTGAAAATGAACAAGGTGATTTATCAGAGATAAACTATTGATGGTTTTATGTGTAAATCATCTTCCTTTCCCTTTTGTGAAGAAAGAAGGGGCTTTATTTAAGAGATCCTGTGTATCTCTTGCTCTCGCTGTGCCTCTTCTGATGTGTATATTTCTGCCACTGGAAATGTCTTAGCACTGGTCTACTCAGCCACACCACACTTAAAAACAATGTGAATTGCAGCACACAGCAGCATATTCCACTATGACTCCCTTGTGCAGATGCTGTGAACACAAATTAAAATATACCTAGTTTATTTAGTGCAATTCAGGTTAGGGAGAAACCTCAGAAATGGGACAAAAAATATCCTTTTAAAGCATAGATAGAAGCAATTTATCTATTCAAATTGCAAGGGTTTTAGTCTTTCCCCTAGAAGGCCTGGGATTTGGATATTTTAGGCAGTAAGACTTGTTCCTGAAAATTTCGTGCCCCTCTGGAGGACATACTATCTGACAGTGACAAAGAATGAAAGGCCTGCCAGATGAAAAATATAAAGAGAGTCTATGTCAAAAATGATAACAGGAGATTTAGTACATCACGGAAGTCCAAGAGGAGTTTTGTCATTTAAGCTCAACAGGAGCAAGAGCAAGACACTCACCACTCTTCTAAAACTTCAGTCTTACACAGTGCCAAAGACAGAGGAAGCATGCTCTTAGGATATATCTGCATGCAAGCAGCATTACTGGAAGTGCAGGATCGAATAAGTGGCAGTGGAGACCCACTCAGTTTATCCAGAAGGCGACTGAAGAAATTCACCCTGCTAAAAGACTAACGCTGCATCAGTGGGAGGGCACTTTCCATTGCTGCAGTAGTGAGGACACCATATGAATTAGATTTGGCAAGTCAATAAGAGATATGGAAGCTACTCTATGCAGCTTGTGCATCTACTGTCAACTGCTGTCATATTTTGCCAGCAGTGTAGCCCAGGCCTTAGTAATGGAGGCACGATCTTCTTTAAAAGGATTCTTTGAAGACTCCAGTGCCAAAGAACATTTATTATTGGTTGATCAACAACTGAAGTTCTTCCACTGGTAACTCACTGTCTGAGTCACTCAGCTGTAAGATAGGCTTCCAAGATCCACAGCTCTACTTCTGATACTATGTTGGAGCTAGTTTCTCATGACAAACTTTATATTCTAAAAATATAAAAAAGAAGAGCCTTCTAAAATGAAACTATATATTCTGTTTAATAAGTCAAAATTGCTGGACAGACTGCAAGGGACTTATGTAAGACTGACAGGTATTAGTAATCTTGACCTTTTTGTTAAAGTCCAAAGGCATAGACACTTTTCCAAGACTTTGCAATAATTATTTGAAAAGTAATCATTCTTCTGAAAGATGATGGATATTACAGGACATTTGGCATGAACTGACAGATCTATCACCTCAAGAGACCTCGTTGGAAATGTACAATGATTCAGGGGCCACAGGATTATAATTAAGTGTTCTCCAGAAGGACAAAAAGGAACCCTTTACAACAGAAACCTCAAGAAAAGGAAGATGGAGGGCTCAAAACAGGGAAAACCATCCTTTTTACCAGCAGTATAAAAAGCACAAATCAATGTCCACACCAAGCCTGTCATAAAAGTTCCTACCTAGTTGTTTTTTCAAGAAAGCTCAAGACAGAGGTCTTGGTGAAAAAATTCATCCTCTAAATCACAGAAAAAAATTTCAAAAGGAAGAGACATTGACCAAAGTGTGATCACTGCATTCCCTGTTCTGTCTTATACTATAAAATAGTTTACTATAGTATATTGTACATGGTGATGCTAAAAAGATTATAAGTTATTTGGTGTCTATAACATCAAATTTGTTTATATGATCTGCAGAAAATAGTTTTTCTTAGTCACATTGATAATGCAATGCCGTACAATGGCAACAGCCTTGTTCTTTACAGTGACATAATTGTCAATATCTCCTCTCACTTAAAAAGGTGAGAATGGAAATTGATGGGACTACATGGCACCCCACACAAACAACACCCCATTGATATTTTTAAATGGCCTTGAATCTCAATCTGAAAAGCAATTCTGAACACCAGTCTGCTTGGGTGTAAATGAGGAAGTGAATCAGATGAAATAAAATCCATAGGGGGATGCGAGGTAAGCAAGCAAGCAGTGGACGAACACAATTTTCACTTGTATAAAGCCCTTAAAGATCCTGCCCCATATTTCAATTCTAATCATGCTAGCTGGATTTTAAATGTTAGTAAAGCATGTGATTCTGGTACTCATCAGGCTAAAAGGAGAGGGATAAAGGAGATTTCTGAACTTGGATAATTAGCAAACAATAATAAAAACCCAATTTTTATAATGTATTCCTTTTATGATGAGCAAAAATAATCCCAGTGTTTATCATGCAGAGCTATAAGAAAGCCTACATTTATTGTGGTACCACCCCTATGCCTAAGGAAGAGCCTAGAACAGAAGTTCAGCTATTTGCATGGTCAGCTGTGAAAACCAGCACAGAGCAATATTAGAGGACAAGAAAGAAATGGATGAGAAAAATTGACGGACAGTAAAACACAAAATGTGACAGATTAGAAGGTTTATAGCTCCTGAGATCACAAGATCAATGAACTACTGCTTCACTTATAGAATCTATGAGAGCTTTTTTCCCCTTCCCAGATAATTTATATTTAAGAACCAAGTAACCCTATATACAGTACTACCTGCCAAATATTAGTAGGCATTTATTTCTTCCTCCCTGAATGGCTATGACTGAATAATTTAAACTGTTTTTGTATTTGGAAACATAATTCCTAAAATCTCTCTAGTTATATCTGTGCATCATTCTCATATTTGTGTGTGTTTCTGCACTGTTTGCCTATCTCCTGTTAATATTTATTGATTTTTAACACCCGGATAAAGTCTAGCACACAACAAGTGGCTGTTATAACTGAGCTACAGGACAGCTCACAATCCAGAAAAAGCCATACATGTTCATAGCATATTTTTAAAATATGTATCAATATTTTAAATATTAATATTTATTTTTAAATACTTTAGTATTTTTTAAATACTCATGAGATCAGCTATTAAAATGTTCCACATAGAGGAAGTGACTCAAGAGAACCTGTCAACAGATTCCTGAAATCTAAATTCCTTTAAAATGTTGCCAAATGTAAAGATTTTCCTCCGCATCTATCTTTACACTTGACAGACCACTGCAATTCTTTGAGATGTTTTTAACTGGTCAGGTTCTGCTCTCAGTTATGCCACCGTAACTGTGAAGCAATTCCATTAACTTCAGTGGAATTACTCCAGAATCATTCTTTTCTTATCAAAAGCTGAATGTGGCTCATTAGGAGCAACTAATTGCTGTGTTGAATAATAAATTCTACTAGGTAATGTTGCCAAATTCCAAAGGGCCATCTTCAAAGTGTCTGATGAAGTGGGATTTCCTCCCATGAAAGCTCATGCAATAAACAAATTTGTTAGTCTTTTAATGCCACAGGACTCCTTATTTGTTTTACTAGCTAATGTGTTATTTGACATCTGTTATATTCCAAGCCAACTTTCAGTACTCAAAACTGAGCCAGATCCAGCCATGAGTTAAATCAATACCATCAAGAGCAACCCCTTACAAAACCAGTGCTCATCAGATGCAGTTGCCCTAAAGAAACCTGAATTTGGCACGTGGGGGGGGGGGGGTTCGCGGACGAAGGAAGTGTCAAGTTGAGCTCTAAGAAACTGAGGAATCCAAAATCAAAAGGTCACTTGTACAAATCGTGCATTAAAGGTTGTGATTCTATAATGTCAGCACATGTATATTAGTGATTCAATGAGTTTGCCTCAGCTTATTCTTTTTTTTAAAGGAGAAAGATATGTTAAGCTGATGAACTTGACCCAAAACTATACAACCAAATACCACAGAACTTAATGGACATTACAGGAAAGTGATTTTTTTTTCCTCATTTAGGGTCAGTTGATTTCATTAATTTTAAAAAGTCATAAGATGATTCTGAACTATCAAGTTGCCACTGGCTAACCTGAGTAGCTATTCTTCCTCCATCACCTTTACATTAGTTTCGTTATGCCCTATTATTGCATCTGGTCTCAAATTAAATCATTATTTCTTCCAAAATGGGACCAGATCTACTTGCATGTTTTTACAGTCATACAATAGAGCCTGAGCTTGATGGGGGTCATTAGGTGCTACAAATCACAGTCTATTCAGACCATTGCCAAATAAGATCAGACTTCTACAGCATAAACTGTATACTGAAGAGCCTTGAAAACCATGTATCATGAATCAGTGGTGCTGTACAAAAGATTGGCTAGGAGGACAAGAGAGTGGTCCAGTCACAAGGCACAGGCTCCTTATTTTCAGATATTAAAACTCCAAGGCAACTGCAAAAGTACATTTTCCAATTATACAACTGCTGTGTTCACAGAAGAACGTTATGTACAAGGGAATGGTGCAGGAAACTAAGAATTGGAGGAGAGGTGGTCACAGGTCAAACTGTCCCTTAAGATGCTGTGCATGCAATAAAAAAAAAAAAAAGACCCATAATTAGCAAAAGCCATACAAAAAGCATTACACATTCAAGACAGGATCCTTTGACGGAAGGCTAAAATAGTTACTGAAGGTACCACAGCCATTGAGATAACTGTCCCAACTCTTTTTTCCACACAGACAAAAAGTTGATTGATGAGAGTTTTCTCTGAGTAATCACTTCAGGATTTGTCCTAGTAGGATTAACATGGTAGAAGTTGAAAAGGTTATTTTGTTTTTAGGGCCTAAACATTTGAGTTTCTTTGATTTGGTTTGACTCTTTTGTGGAAATTCAATTGCATCAAAATTCCATTCTGCAGTTGTATAGAGTTTGCTCTGATGACACAGATGGTGATAAATGTATGCTTGTCAATGCCATGTCTCAAATTTAATTTCAAAGCACACAGAAAAATAAATTCTACGAGACGCTTACCCAGCAGCCTACTTTGATGTTTAGCTATGTTGTGAATCTCTAATTCCATCTTTCCTGTGTGGGTCATTGTAGCAGTGCTGCAAAATATCAAAGCATATGGAGGTCTAATAGGGGAAAAATACCTCATTTCAATGCTAATTTCCAACCAAGTATAAGGAAATACACAACAATGTTATTTACAGTATCAGTATCTGTTTCCTACAGTAAATCTTCCAATTGTTAGCGTCTCAGTCCTGAGACTAAAGGATAATTTTATAAGGAAAGGCTAATTTGACAAAATGAACCATTAACTATCTGGGAACACAAGTTTATATTTTCTACATCTAATATTTGCCAGTTAAGTAGATTTTATCAGGTTTTTTGGGGGGAGAGGGGTTGGTTGGTTGGTTGGTTTCCTTTAGATGTATCTAAATACAAATAAGAAACATATTTTCTAAGGAGCAAAGGTTACTGAAAATACAGTATGCTGAGACATTAACAAGCTGAAGACATGCTTAATGCCTTTATCCTGACCTGATGTTTAGCTTCTCTTTAATTTTCACTGAAGTTTTGCAAATAAAGCACAGTGTATGAAAGAATAAGTCACCTTTAACAGAATGCAAGACGCTGCAGTTCAATCAGTAAGTATTACATAAACATAGCATATGATGCCTTTAAGAGATATAAAGACAATTGGTTTGGTAAACCTGCTTCTTTTACTAATTTCTCCATTGCCTTCCATTCATGATCCGCTGCCATTTTTCATATCAGTATGCCTAGAGCCAACCCCT
The DNA here is from genome assembly GCA_007922195.1 of Podocnemis expansa. Classification (NCBI taxonomy): domain Eukaryota; kingdom Metazoa; phylum Chordata; order Testudines; family Podocnemididae; genus Podocnemis; species Podocnemis expansa. The sequence continues at coordinate 3,372,728 of ML682074.1, read as the reverse complement.
ACTCCAGAGCTCCAAGCAGCATTGTTCAGCTTCTATAAGTTTTTCCTGCAAATTCGTATCTTTCAAGTAGGCTTCCTACCGTATTGTCCTGCCTCATGCTGCTATTATTTATGGGACATTAGCTTCTTAGGCCACTCAAGTTCAGAGCTCCATATACTAAGAAACTCTCTGTATTTATAAGAGATTGGTGTCCAGTAGATAAGATGGAGGTTCATGGGAGGAAGGAAATATTTCAGTTTTACAGATGGGAACGGAGGGAACAGACTGACTGGTTCAAGGTCAAAGAAGCTGAACCCCTTAAGTCTTAGATCAGTTTCTTGACCACAAGACCAGTCTTCCTCTTGCTTCTTTTGCATTATAGCAAAAACACGTCAGGGGAGAATGGGGCTTAAATTAACATTGGCAGAAATAAGATATGCACCAAAGAAATTCTCTTGGGTAAGAGATGCAGTGCAGAAAAGCCATGTCTTTGTCTGTGTTAGAAGTCCTGTGGCATTTTTAAAGACTAGTAAATTTATTTATTGTATCAGCTTTTTTTTTTAAGGGAGAAAATCCCACTTTGTCTCCCACAAAAGCTCATGATAAATAAATTTGCTAGTCTTTAAAAGTATCCCAGGACTCCTTGCTTGTTTAGCTGACCTAGACAACATGGCTTCCCCTTTGGAATTTGTCTGTGTTCTGCCTGTTTAGACTCATGGCAGGAAACTCAGCTTTTTATATGTAAATAAACATATAAACACAACAATACAGACTAGCAGAATGTTAAAAATATTTCCTCCAAATACAGCTCTCAGAAATCATAGACTAACAAAACTGAAGATGCTGCACTTGTTTTTCTCTAGTATATTAAACTTATTTTATTCAACTGAATTTGATTACAGAGTCACAGATTAACTAATCAAAAGAAAAAACCCAAAGAGGTATTAGTGGGACTTCTTCATATTGCACAAATACAGCTACCAGCAAAAGTCTATAATATTCTTTTACTCCCTGATGTGTCTCAGGATATAGAACAGAAAGACTCTTCTGAACACTGTAGGAAAAATAATTAACTGCACTAGCAACTTCAATGCTTTTTATGCACAATATATAGCATGGTGTTTTACTTAAGTCAGGTTCTAAAATATAACATTTAGAAAGAACTTCATTTGGCGTTTCTATTTCACAAAAGCCACACAGAGCAGAATTAGCTGCTGTTCAAGTAAAATAAAAGCAGAATTAATAATATCACATAGTACCATAAAACTTGTCCTAGGATGCATTATTACTACTACAGGCAGGGCTAGAAGCACCATCTACTATGGAGGTGGCCCACCCCTTCCATTATAAGATAGGGTGCTGTGGGAAAAATAGTATGTGATCATGTAATCAAAAACTGTGTTCTAATGAATACACACAAGGGGCCGGAATTAAGGCTGCACATACTACCGAACCTCTGCAATTCTCTAATGTTCCTCTGCTTGAATTTCAAGCTTAATAATGTTCATTTAATGTAGTGGTTTCTGTAATGTAATATTTATATTGTTGCCCCCTAACTGTGTTTCCACAGATTAACATGGCAAAAAGAGGCTAGACAGACATTCCCTGCACTCACTTGCCTGGCCTTAATGAAGATATTTGGAAGGCTTCTGGGTTTGGGCAGCAGAGAGGAGGCAATCAATTAGCAAACTAAATTAACTGGTTTGCACCGTAAGAGAAGGATGGGCTGTGACAAGTTGGGGGTGAACCTGATGCTAAAACCTAAAAGGGATTTCCTCTTCCTCGCTGGAGTTTGCTTGGCATGAGACACACTTTGGACATTTGCCTCCACTCACAGCCAACACAACCTGCATTAAATGGGCCAGACTCCCCGGCTGGTGTTAATCAGCACAGATCCATTTACAACTCATTCATTTATGCTACCTGAAGACTATGCATGTATTTAACTGGAAGTTCTGTTGAGGGAAGCACTGTTGTATTTGGCTCTTAAAAAGGGGCTGGGCATTGTGGGTATATCCGATAAGTAACAAAGGTATGTAAACTACATGGTGACATGCAGAATCCTTTGATGCCATGACAGCAACCTCTCCCAAAAACTCAAAGGCCCATCACAGTATCTCCGGAACTGAAGAATGTAAAAAAAGAAAAATTTTAACATTAATCCTTGGGTATAGCAGTGGGGTCTTTCACTTCAGCAATTAGTCACATTGTCTGTATCCGAAGTGCACAACCGGGTGACTAAGGAAAGACAGCAAGGTTAAATTCTGTATGCTTGCCTCATTAATACATTATTTTGTTGTTCAGCAGACCACTAGGAAGGCAGTTTTCCTTTTTAGGCACAGATTTAACATCTATCAGCGGAGCCTGTTTTAAAGGAACAACATCATTGCTGTTCTTAATTGCACTAAGAGAACGTACTAGCATTTCATATGTAGTATTGTACGCCGGATAAAGAGACCAGCACTAGAAGCCAGTTTTCTTTACATGCCTGGTTTGTCTAGCAGTTCTGAAGTGGTTAATTTCTGTAGCCTCGGGACAGCACTAGCTTCGGTATTGACAATTTACAGATGTTTTGCTCATCTAATTTGTTCCACTATTCATGAAAAAATGAAGTACCTTAGCAACTGCCACATTGTATTTTATCTCTGAGCTGCAGAGCTTTCTCCTTCCTAAAAAACCAAACCGCACAAATGCACTGTTATCACATGTAATTTTTGGTATTAGTTCTAGTTATTTTAGGGAAGACATGCAAATAAGACAAATGTAACAAATACAAGCTCCTGGATTTTTTTTTTTAAATGACTGCAGAAAGTCATTTATTTATCAACAGCTTTTCCTGCATAGGTTTAATTTCTTTCATCTGAACCTACTTTCTGTTTTCTAGTTCCAACGGGGCAGCCATGTTCATCTAGTTCAGCAAAACAAGCAAGGAGCCCTGTGGCACAAAGACTAACATCCATCATATGAGATTTCGTGAGATAAAATCCCACTTCGTCAGATGCTGATCAACTTGCACTTCCCTACATTTCTTTCCTCCCATTCTGTAAGTTCCCCCATCTTCAAAGCATCTGATGAAGTGGGATTTTCCTCCCATGAAAGTTCATGTGATAAATCTGTTAGTCTTTAATGCCACAGGACCCCTTGTTTGTTTTATCTTCAGTTTGTCATTCTTTACGCAATGAGTGAGTGGACTGGAAGGAAACTAAGAACAAGGGAGGACTGGTTTTGATACAAGGAGGCAGAAGTAGTCCGTAGATTATTAATAAACTACTTTGTCACTCAGAAGAGAGTGGGAATTGCTGGGGAAACCTGACGTTACTAGAAGACAGAACAAATACCTTACAGGTCTTTGGCCTAGAGATTTGATTTCTGATCCCATCTACTGATACTTGAAAGCAAAAATAATTGTTTTTAAATGCGACAGATTAGTAGGGCACAAAGCGTTTGGTTTACCTGGACCAGTGAAGATTATTGAGTCTAATGCCTTTTCCTTGCATACAGCACACTGTACAGAACAATGGGATGTTCGTCACATCATTGCCTTGATGACATAATAGAAGTGTTCTTTGGCTTGTCTTTTCATTCATTTCTTTAAGATTAGAAGTGTGCCTGGCTCAAAAGCTGTTTCTCCTTAAGTCAATAGAAGTGGCAACATCCACTGGAGAAAGACTCAGCCATAAGGACTTCCCTAAAGTTTACTGAAAACACTGAAAGGTGACTTTAACTGACTATTGATCAAACACACAGGCCTCCAATCAGGGGAAGCTGTGAAACATATGTTTAAGTCCTGTCCCATCTAGCAATGGACTTGAGCATGTGCTTAATCTTGACTGCAACGAGTGCTAAGCACAAACTTAAAAGTTAGGCATTAACTGAAGTGTTTTCAAGAAGTAGAGCCTTAGTGAGTAAGTTTAACTTGGAAAATGTCTTTCATAATGTGTGAATTTGTGTGACTTCTCCATAGCTATAAAGAACAGAATGCTTGATTTCCATCTGACTACTCTATATCGTGCATCTGTGCCTGTTTGAAAATAGCACAGAATTTTTGAGTTTTGTTTTCTGTAAACCACAGATCCCTTCCAAAGCTTGGTCATCTCATAAACAGCAGGGTAAATTAAAAACACAGCTGGGGCAAGGATCTTTTAGTTTTCCTTTTTATTGGGCATGGAGTTAAATTTTCAACAAACAGCTTGTCAGCACAGAAGCACATAAAGGCAATACAATTTTTTAGGCATTCATCAGCACTAAGTGCAATTCAAACTGTTAACAGTTTAATTGCAATTAACATGGCAGGTCACCCTAGTGTTCGTACAGTCATACCACTAATTACTCTGACAGTGTGTTTCTAACTAGAGATGAGCTGAAGCCCTAAAATTCAAATCCCAGTCTGTGTCTTGAAAACTTCAGAAGTTTTGCAATGTCAAAACCAGGGTTGGGGCGACCTCAACATCAAACCTTCAGGTACTTTTGATGCTATTCAAATGTGCTTCCGATACTAGTATTATATTTTGCAGATATGATGTAGCTACTTGTTTCTTGAGTCACTTCTGCATTTCTAACAGTATTCTCTTCTGTTTTTTTCCCCACAAAACATCTACAAAAATGAAATTCAGAATGATACAGCTTTGAACCTGACTCTTCTACACTCTAAAGGAAGTCACTGAAGTGAACTAATAATAATTGTCACTGCAGCTCAGCAAACAGAAACAACAGGAATGTAGAACTGAAGGACCTCAATAGTCCAGTCCTCTTCACTGAGGCAGGACTAAATATCTTCCAGACCAACCCTGACAGGTATTTGTCTAGGAGTCGGTTCTTAAAAACTCTAATAATGGAGGTTCCACAGACTTCCTAGGCATTTTGTCCCAGTACTTAGCTATTCTCACAGTTAGGAAGCATTTTGTCCCAGTACTTAGCTATTCTCACAGTTAGGAAGTCCAGCCTGAATCCCCCTTGTTGCAGTTTAAGTCTACTACTTCTTGTCCTGTTCTCAGAGGTTAAAAAGAACAATTTATCACCTTCCTCTATATAACCACCAGTTACATAGCTGATGACTTATGTCCCCTCCTCTGTCTTTTCTTCTCTGGACCAAACCAACCCAATTTTTTCAATCATTCCTCATAGACATGTTTTCCAGACCTTTAATCATGTTTATGGCTCTCCTCTGGTTTGTCACCAAAGTGCAGTGCCCAGGACTAGACACGTTGCTCATGATGAAACCAAGCAGTGCTGAATAGAGGGGCAGAGTTACTTCCAGATCCACTGATGGGAGGCAAAGAGTAATTGCACAGGTGCCCATCAATTTAAAAGAGCCTGGGCCTCTTCTGCCCATGGCTCCACCCACGCTCCATCTCAGCTCTACTCCAGGTCCTATCATTCACTACTTGCTTCATTGATACTCCCCCTTGCTTGGCCTTCCCACCTTCACTTCCTGCTTGTACCCGTCCTCGCCTCCCCCAACTGCCCTCCCTGCCTCAGCTTGTCTCATCCCCCTCCCCCAGGCCCACCACCAGGTCATCTCCTCCCTGGCTGTTGCTTGCCACCTGTAGGATGTGGTAATGCAGAAGAGGGGAAGGGATCCAAGTGGAAGGGAGGGAAAAGGACAAAGCAAGGAGGGGATCGGGCCTGGGCTGGAACAGGGCCAGACTGTGAGTGGGTTCCAGAGGCAAAAAAGACAAAAAGGAACTACTGCTCTGCGGCCCGAAATTGCTGTTGGTGGGCCTGGTTGCTTCAAGCCTTCTGCTTACATCATTCCAGGCAATACATCCAAGAATAAGGGTTGGTTGGGGGGGGGGGGGGGTGGGGAGTGGGGGGGGGGCAGAGGACAGATGGAGGGACACAGCAACATTGCACTGACCACTCATACTTACTGTGTTATCTACTGTAATAACCCCTAGATCCTTTTCTGAAGTACTCTGGCCTAGGCCATCATTTCCTATCTTGTATGTGTACAACTAATTACGCCTTCCTAAGTTTAGCACTTTGTATTTGTACATACTGAATTTCATTTGTTTATTTCGGATCATTTCTCCAGTTTGTCAAGATCATTTTTAATTCTTAGTACTGTCCTCTAAAGTGCTTGCAATCCCTCAGCCCAGAATGGCACCATCCACAGGGTTTATAAGTATATACCCTATATGGTTATTCAAATCATTCATTAAGATAACAGAAATGCATCTCATTTCTGAAGCCTGCTGACTGTATCTGCAGCCACAGCTATGCTTGACTGATGGTTTATAAAAAGGTTTTTTTTTTGTTGTTTTTTGTTTGTTAGTTTGTTTTTTTAAATAAGCAACTCTGACCTTTCCATCTTGAATACTTGCTTGCCTGTAGTCCCACTATCACTGAGTATCGCAGGCCTGTTTTAATCATAAGTTTCAGAGAAGTAGAAAAGGTTAATGTGTTCTGGTGCATATAACAACTGGTGTGTTGCATTTCCTATCATTATCCATAACTGTACACTGTGAATGCATATAATCCTACATCTCTACCACCAATTTACTAAAAATAAATCTTAATATTAACAAATATATAATTAATGACACTTTGTCAACTACTCTAGTATATACAAGGCATCCTCTTCTGCCATACATATGAAGAATTAAAGTCATTACATGTTTTTTTACAGTAATATTATATCTAAAACATTTAATATTTATGCAATGAACATCAGTATGAAAAGAGGTGCTAAGGTTGACATGGCATGGAATGGGAAGCTTGAAGGCATGGTCATCATTTTGCGGGAAGGTGGAGGATGTCCTCACAACCTGAAGTATTTTCAAAGTGGGCCTGAGAAAACCAACCAACCTTTGAGAACCCCTGCCCTAAAGACACCAACCAAGACTGGAACCTTATTGTGCTAGTCACTATACAACAATATAGAGACAACCTTTGCCAAGGACAACCAATTCCTGGGTAGGTTAAGTTGTTGGAGGGTTTTTTTTTGTTTTGTTTTAATTTTTAAGGATTGCAAAGGCATTCTTGGGCCTTTTGTGTTTGCCCCTAACCACAATCTTACACTTACATTGTTAAATCAAAGGACTATTGGCAAGATGAGTTCTATCCCAATTGCAAGTAGGTTCAGAACAATGAGCAGTTTAGAGCACTAGTGAATGTTTAATATTTTCTTAATGCACATGAACCATGTTGACTGATTCTGATTGTGGCTCTTCCTTAAAGGACAACAAAGCCTGCACCCTACAGCCCACTTCCTACTGTATGACCCATCTATGGCAAAGAAAGCCATGGTAGAAGGGTTTCACAAATGGATTGTCAAAACAGCCAAATCTTGACTATGTTCTAAATTAAATGAACAGTCTCAATCTTTGAACAATGTCAGGGGTCTGCCATGAACCAATACAGGAAAAGAAACGTTCATGAGTCAGGTTGAATTTCCCTCTTTCTCCATCTCTTTCCCCTCAGCGTCTCAAAGTTCAGAGTCTAGCCCGAGCCTGAACAGCTATGCCACACTTAAACAGGGTCTTAGCCCAATCCTTGAGAGCCTAGATGAGCTGTGGAGGTCTCACTGCAATGGAGATATACTGTAAAGGCCCATTTAGCCAGTGATCAGGAGCAAGTCTTAGAGCTGAACAGACTCAAGGTTGCAGGCCTTAGGCTATCACACTAAAAAGAGCTGTGTAGACTTTGCACCTATAGGTGGAGCTTGGGTTTTGAAGACTCCCTGGTCTTCAGGCTCCAGAATCCAAGGCACAACATCTACTTACTATTTTTAGTGCAAAGCCCTGGCTCACTGCACCCTGAGTCTGTCAGCCCAGGCTCTCAGACTCACAGATATGGGCTGCACAGACATACCCTTAGACTAGTGATTCTCAGCTACTCTGCTGGAACACGTTACCGTGGCATCACACAGTGGTAAATGTACTGCAGAGAACCAGGGAGACAGCTGGATTTGGCCGCGGGGGGGGGGGGCGTGTGTATGGAGGAGTGGACTGGTATGTCCTTCAGGTTTGCGACGTGCTGCCGAGTGTGTTGCTACTCACAAAATGTTGAGAGCCATAGCTTAGACTGATGAGGTGGGTAATTTTTGTTTTATTTTGATTCAATTTTTTAAAATTATTTGTTCCTAAATTCCCGCTAATACCAGGTGTCATCCCACAATGACCACAAGGCAGGCCTGCCCCTAAACCTTCAATGAAAGGAAACCTAACATTAAGTCTTGACACCATCTTCAGTTTTCTGTAAGCCATTGTTTAAACACTTACAGTCCTTTGGAAACCTCACTGTGACAAGGACATCAGGAGAGAAGGACTTTACTGCAGACATTAATTTTGCACAGTGACTAAACCTAATCACAGCCAGGTTTTGTAAGCAGCAAGTTCTTAACAAAACCAAACAACTAGATTACCATACATTGTACTAAAAAGTAGCCAACGCTGAGATAAACTTGTATTTTGCAGTTAAGCACAGAAGTAATCTGACTCAATTTATATCTTTTTGTTTGTACAGTAAACACGATTCCACAGCAACGTAAAAGACTTTTTTTAAAGTCTATTACTAGCAAAAACAAACCATATAATTACATATTTATGCTAGTTGCTGCTAGACAATGGAACACAGGAACAGCATACTAATGCAAATAGAGCACAGGTGGTTAGCCAGATAAGAGCAATCCTCTGTACTATAGTGGGGTCACTGCCTCTGATTTTTTAAGATTTTAAGATACCAGTCATTGTGTGTCTCACAAAAGATGAAGTCCAATGTGGAATGAACCTGTCAACTTCAGTGAACTTCCATATCATCTCAGCAATGACAGTGCTATGGAGATACTCCTGACAGACGCTTTTAGAATTTTAGAAGGAAATTTCATCACCAAGGGGCCAACTGTGTAAATATATATATTTTAACCAAATAATGGAGAAAATTACTCCAAAGTAAGGTTTGCTGTAAAACATGACAATTTTTTAAGGTCGATTTCCACCTGCATTGATAAGGCAGTTTAAAAGGACATTTTTTGGTTTGATTTTTCTTAACTGTAAGCTAATTTTAAAAAAAAGGAGAATCCTAAAATAGTTTTGTTTCGCAATAACTAAGATTTACTGAGTTAAAACTTAGAAGTGCTGTCTACATGAAGATGGACGCACATGTGTATTCTGCTTTGTTTTGAGTTTAAACATTTGTTTGAAAAGTTAAAGCTAGAACCTTGGAGGAAAACAAAGTTGGGCAGATGAAATACTAGAAGCAAGTCATATTTTACAATTATGATATATGAAATGGATCATATGATAACACTTGAGTTTAATAACACAATGTACAGAGTCATTGACCCAACAGACTCAATAAATCAGCCAAATACTGTTCAGAATGATTAATCTTTGATATTTCTCCTTTACTACCTGAGAGTGCATTTGAAAACACCAATTACCTGTGCAAGAAATTGAACTTTTTCAAGAAAAGGGAGTTACTGATGAACCTTAAACTCTTCAGCATAATACAAATGTTTATCTTTACTCTTGGCATAATTTAAGCATTTATACACCAGTAATTTAGAATACTTGATATGGTTGCAGGGTTTACAAACAATGACTGCACAATCAAATAGCATTTTAAACACCAAACATATCATCTTAGCACCGTGATATGCAATTTTCATGCAATGCTATCACATTAGGCAATTATTCCTCCTTCAGATGTATATCTTTAGAACATGTGCTTCCTCAAAGAAACAAATTCCAACTTTTCAAAAACATAGGGAATGGAAAATATTTGTAGTTTTTCTAGAATGAGAAGGAAAGTCAATGCTGACCATTTAGGACACCAGAAGATAAGAACTCCACAAGCCTGAAAACTGGACTTGGAAAAATATCAGCTAAAAGCAGTCTTAGCTAAGAAGAAAAGATTACAACAGCATGATTGCAGTTATACAGTTCTTATTATATCAGGAAATGTTAATGAAGATCTATTGAGAATTCTTACTTACAATGTATGCAAGGAGTCCTGTGGCACTTGCTGTTACAGTCTGACCTGATCCCATGTCTTACATTCCCCTGCATTTATTTTCATTCCATTCTGTAAATTCCCCTATCTTCAAAGAATCTGATGAAGTGGGATTTTTTCCCCATGAAAGCTCTAGCAATAAATAAATTTCTTAGTCTTTAAGTACCACAGGACTCCTTGCTTCCTTTGCTGAATTAAACTAACACAGCTGCCCCTTTGGAACTTACCTACAATGTGTTTTCCCAAACAAGATTGGACTATTCTCCTTCCGCTTCAATTGCTGGATAAACAAAATCATTTAAACAAACAGCTATGAACAGAATTCCAGATAAACTAACTGATAAAGTAAAACTTAAGACAGCTCAACACAAATAAACAAGAGTTGCTTCTACTATGTAAAAAGCACAACATTTTTATTTCCCATGTGCAGATATTGTTGCAAGGGTAGGTCAATACAACTCAACAGGGGCCAATTAGGCATCCAGTAAAGTCAAGATTAAGCTCCCACTGATTTCCATAGTGAAGGATCAAGTCCTTATTTTACTTCATGTTCACTTGAAGCTCCCAAATCTATTTACAACTCAATGGCTGTGTAAGGATCATTGGATTTTCAGGAGCCATATAACAAAGTCACATGAATGGAGAAATACTGTACACAGCAGCATGTTTTATAGATACTCTCATTTACTTTTTACACTGCTCAGGAAAACAGCTGTGGAGCGTAGAGGTAACATTATTTAGTGGATTGAAAGCTAAATAAAGGGTAGAAACCGAAGAAGATACGTAAACAGTTGGTTTTTATCACAGGAGGAGGCAGGTGCTCCAAAGAACAATCAAAAGTCAGTGCAGATATTTCAGGGACAAAGACTGCTAGCATACACCCCAAAAAAGCTCACTGGTGGAGCAACCTAGGGCTAAGAGGCAGACATTTTCATAGGACGAAATATAAATATTTTTCATTCTCACATGGAATGTCTCTTTAAAGCAAAAAGCAGCCTGGGCAGGCTGTGCTGCACCATTTTCATTAACTGATTTCAACTCAGGCTATGTCTACATTGCTGTGCTATTTCAAACAAAACTATTTCTGAGATAAGTATTTTGAAATAATTATCTCAACCCCCCCCCCAAGAAAATGTTATTTTGGGACAACAGTCCGGGGACCACTCATTGTCCTGAAATACCATGGCTCCTCCCCCCCCCCCCAAAGGAAAGTCTATACTGGACTGAGATAGGGAGGAATTTTTCAAAATAAGCCTTTGCCATGTCTGGGGACAGCTTTTTTCGAAAAAAAACTAGCTCGAAAAAGGCTTTAGATAGATAGATAGATTGATTAGATAGATAGATAAGATAGTTATAAAAAATGAGGTTTAACAATCCTGAAAAAGCACTCTGGTATTTCAAGATACTGGAGCGCTTCTTCAAAAAAGTGAAACCCGCCAGCTTTTTCAAAATAAAAAGCCTTTTTCGAGCTAGCTTTTTCAAAAAAAAAAAAAAAAGACATCCCCTGACATGACAAAGGCGTTTTTTTTTTTTTTTTTTTAATCCTCCCTCTCTCATCCATTGACTTTCTTTTTTTTCAAGAAAGAAAGTTTGGTGTAGACTTTCCTTTTTCAAATAAAAAAAAAAAGCTGTGGTATTTTGGTACAATGGACTGTTGTCCCAAAATAGCATTTTTTTTTGGGGGGGGGGAGTTTTTTCAAGATAATTATTTTACAATACTTCTCCTGAAAAAAAGGTTTTTGTTGGGTTTTTTTTTCTGAAAATGCTGGGCAATGTAGACATGCCCAGTGAAGACAACAAAATAAAAACAGATTATACAAGATGCTATGCAAACATCCAAGGGCAAAGAGGAATTTCATTTATGAAAGCTTATTCAATGGCACTTTTGCTACTGCCTCCTTGCTGTATGTATGCATCCTCCCTTCCCCACACCTCAATATTGTCCTTTTAGTCAACATGACTTTTTGGGTGTTGCATGCTTGGGTGCTCTTAGAGAAGCAGTAATGATGAGTTGACACATGTATATTACACACATACACACACACACGTACTAGATGAAGTGGTATTGATAAGCAGAAAGGGAGGGAAGAAGAATACTTAAACTTTTCTATAGCCTTTGACAAAAAGAAAAATTCAACTGAATCCTCTAGGTAATGGAACTCACTCTTATAATGGAGAGGAACCACGGTGTGTAGGATCAAATTAATCTAATGGAAAAACAGGCTCAGTAGAACAGTCCTGTTAATGTAAAGTATGACTGCAGTTACGGAGAATTTTAAGAGGTTAGTTTTGATTCAGAATCTTACCTAAACACTGGTATTGGAGTGGAAATCTCATGCAAAGAAATTCTGACATAAGACTTTAAATATCTGTCTACTTGTATTTTTGACCAGCTGACAACAGAAGGCCACCTAAGAAAGAATGGCCATACTGGGTCAGATCTATGGTCCATCTAGTCCAATATCCTGTCGTCTCAGAATGGCCACACCAGATGCTGTAGGGGGAATGTAGAGAACAGGGCAATTTTGAGTGAGCTATCCCATGTTCTCTAGTCCCAGCTCCTGGCAGTTGGCAGTTTCAGGACACCCCAAGCATGGCACAGGGTCACCAACCATCTTAGCTAATAGTCATTGATGGACCTATTCTCCATTAACTTATCTATTTTTTTTTAACACAGTTATACTTTTGGCATTCACGGCATCCCATAACAATGAATTCCACAGGTGGGAAGTACATTTAGTGAAGTACTTAGTTTATTTTAAATTTGTTGCTAAAGGAGTAACCCATGGCTCTTGACTTAAATGAAGGAGTAAGTAATCTCTCATTATTCTCTTGCGCCAGATCATTCATGATTTTATAGCCCTCTATCATATCCCTTCTTAGTCCTCTCATTTCAAGCCTGAAAATTCCAGTTTGGTTTGGTTTGGTTTATTTCCTCTCATGGTGAAGCCGTCCCATATCCCTAATCATTTTTGTTGCCCTCTGTGGCATTTTTTCCAGTTCTAATACATCTTTGAGATGGGATGACCAGAACCACAAACAGGGTATAGTGTACCATAGGGTGTAGCGTACCATAGATTTAAATAGTTGCAATATGATATTTTCAGTCTTAGTATCTATCCCTTTTCTAATGGCTCCTAATATTGTTTCCTTTTCTGACTGCTGCTACTGAGCAAGTGAATGTTTCCAAAGAACAAGCCACAGGGACTCCAAGATCACTTTCTTGAGTGGTAACAGCTAATTTGGATCCTGTTATTTTGCACATCTAGTTAGGATTTTGTCTTCTAATGTGCATTTATTGGCATTTATCAACGATGAATTTCATCTGCTATTATGTTGCTTAGTCACTCAGTTTTGTGAGATCCCTTTGTAATTCTTCACAGCCTTCTTTGGACTTAACTACATACCATATCTGAACCAGAAAAACAAACGCCTGTAAACATGGAAAATGTTGGATGGCTGGGGATGGAAAAGAGACAGGCCAAACTTTTTAAACCTCTTAAAATTTTGCAGTTTGGGATCCTATTTGGTTCAAAATGGATTCCCCATCCTTAACTGCAGTTATCCAGTTCAGATTTAAGTTCCTTCATAAGGAAATGCATTGCAAATAATTGACATTCATGAGCTTGCTTCATGTCACAATTGTGTTCCTTTTCCGGCAACACTTGCTTCCCCAGGGGGTGGAGGGGGACCTCATTGACAGACCACAATATGCTCAGTCCTGAGGCGGTTTCAGTTGTTAGAAGAATGGTACAAAATTAAGTGATGAATTAAGTCTTAGTGCAAGTTCATCAAATGTCTTTAAACAAACATCTGTCGCTGAAACAACAAAACACACTTCATTAAATTAAGGGATCATTTTAAAATTATGAATCTTTTAATTTAAATAAAAAAAGACATCCATTCACAATATCTGGAGCTGATCAGAGGAAAAATGAATGATCTAATAGTCCTCGGCTCAATAGCTGATTTTAGTCAAAGACAGGCTCTGCTGGACCTTATCCTAGGAAGTAACGATAGTACTGTATAAGCTCCAAAAAACTAGCACATAGACATTAAGTGTAACTTTTTTTTCCTGCCTACATTACAAAGGCAATAAACAGAAACAAACTTACAATGACCTCTTCTCATTACATAAAATAAAAGTAACCTGGGGCTACACACATGCTGCTGCTGGCTCCTGGTTTTTGAGCCAAACAATTTTTCCCCTTTGCCCTGCATCTTGCTTTTGGCTAAATCTAAAGGACATGCCTCTTCCACCCTATGCCTCAACTAGTTAAAGAAGCTGACAACAGAAGGACCAATTCAGTTATTCTTGGTGAACATGTTGCCAGCTCCATGGGCTTCAAGTATAAACACAAGCAGTTGTTATAAAAAAGGTGGGGAGAGCAGCAGGGATGGTGGGACTTATTTACATTTTTTATGTAGTAATAGTAGAAGATGCCAGACTGAAATACCTGAAAACCGAGATGTGGTCGGTAGCCACAGAACACACACAGAAGAGACAACAGTAATATAAGCTTCCCTAACACTATCCTGCCAATTTGTTTCAGCCTTGCTGTGATGGATGCACTTTAGCCTTTAGGCATAAGAAGTGGCTTATATGGTACGTCCAAATCACTGCAAGCTAACATACCAGATAAGTTGCTGATTTTTGAATATTTGCTTAGACCTGCAAGGAGATCTCCAATACCATTGCATATAGAGCAAAGAGTCTTCATGTAATGATGAATTTTACCAATTACAGGAACAGTGGAATGCTGAATTCTTAAATTGCACAATTTTACATGTCTTTTTGGTGTGCAAGGACTTTGCAAAAAAAAAGAGTGGTGCGGGTCATTGACCCACAAGAGGTAGATGCAATATCTCACATACTTTTAAAAAGCAGACAAAAAAACTTATAAACAGTTAACACTATGTGGGCCTCTCCCTTGGTTTGCCGTATGTCCATCTCTCTCTAGGATTTCCTCCATTCTCTATCAAGCAGTGTGGGACTACCAAGCAGTGAGGGACTGCCAAATTTTTCTCCCTTCCCCTGACAGCTCTCCTTTCTCTTGTACTGTACGCAGCCAGGCACTCACTCACTCTTTCTCTGAGTGTAAACTCTGTCACTTTTAGGTGTCTGACCTTGTTATGCAAAATCTGCTACAAGTGCTACACCCCTTATACCGCCAGGGAATTACTTTCACCTTCCAACCTGTCTGTGTTTATTAATTAAAGTCAACTAACTGGTTAAGTCAGAGCATCTGCTAAGCATTGGGAAAAGGAGTTACCACTTTCACTCAGGTTCTTGTAGTATGTCAGCATTTTCAATTACAGGGCATTGTCATGAAACCCTTTCCCCATTGTTACTTTTATCTGCACTTCTTGGCACCCCTCCCCCTCGAATTCATCAATTTAATTTTAAACTCCTGTTTACTTACAGGACTATTTTTTTTCATTTTTACTGCTTTTTTTGCTATTTTGTCTGCCACCTTCATATTTTGCTATCCCAGCATACAGCGGGATCCATGCAATTTCAATTTTTGTTTGCATCTGTGTCAAGTCTGTTGTTGGAAACAATATTTCATATTAATTACATCATTTCCACTAGCTGAATTCCCATTTTGATTGCCAGACATCCTGACAGTGAATCTGATAAGATGACAATGGACATAGGTCATTCAGCCAAGTATCTGGTACACAATCACCATTATCTCTACTATGTGTCCATCATAATGGCAACAAAATTTGATATTATAAAGGATTTCTTTATTCCAACTGTTTGAATGCAGAATGCTAGCTCCATTCTCCCAGGTTTTCATCTTTAGACCTATCTGCAAATTTCTTTTAGATCTTCTTCCCACTCCTGTTTCTTTGTCCATACTTTAATCCTATTATAAAAGTATTTTTGGTTCCTCCCTTCCCCCATATTCTCCTCTGATTTCCCAGATTCTTCATATATTTGTTTATTATTGTCACAGTCCCATTTGCCCCAAAGGTTAAGGCCAATAATTTCATTCTCAGCACTACAGACATTTCACCTGAAACTAAGTACATTGCATGCAAAGGGTCATCATGATGAAGGCTGATGCAATGCATAATGCCTGGTATTGGATTAGGTCTAGCTTTCTCAGATTGATTTTTGGTGCTGAACTAAACACTTGGCCTCCACACTCAGTGACTAGTCTTATTAATGATTTATAAAGTATTATAATGGTTTTCATACCCATGCTTCAGGTGGTTCCAGAAGCACGTTTAAGTAGACTGAAAATATTGTAAATAAATGTAAAAGTAAAATCAATGCAATCCTTGTTAGTTTGCTATCAAATGTCATGCTCAGGAATCTGCAGCAGTTAAGTATACTTCTGTGTTGTTCATAGAGACTGTTTACGGTCTTTTTTCATTTCCTTTTACTGAATATTATTCCTTCAGTTCTGAGAATTAAAAATGTAAAGCCCTATATTTCCCCAGTTCATATGGTTTCCTTCCTGCTCAGCTATTACCTCATTTCTGTTTTTAGGTCACAGGGCACAGTCATCTGCAAATGAAGAAATGACTATTCCTGTACTCATACTTTTCAGGTATCATTTATCATTACATTGAATAAGGCAGGGCTTAAAGCAGTCACCTATGGATTGGGGCCAAATCAAAACAGCGGCTATAGGGGCTGAGGCCTGGGCCCTGGTCCCAGATGCACCCCAAACCCCCCCCCCCCCCCAGTGCCAGCCTATCTGCAGGCCACTGTGGCGAGGGGCCAGGAAACGAAGCAGAGGAGCTCCACAATGGTGCAGGGCTGGGGCCCCAGGCGGGGAGGAGGGCATGGTGGTGGACAGCCCAGGATACCTTAATCCAATCCTGTGCAAAATGTAGTTTGTATTATACCTACGCTAGAGAAGGATTTCCCTACTCTGACCTCCTTATTTCCTTTATTTAAGAAATCCATATCCATCTATATATTCTTCATTTTATGATCATGAATGCTATTTTATTCAGTAGGTTCTTCCTCCATAATATTTTATATGCTTTTTCAATATCTAAGAACACTATCATCATATAGTCTTTGCTTCTCATACTTTTCTAGGCTTCCAACTCTACTACAGGACCAACTGTGTTCGTTCCTCTCCCAACCCCACTTTTGCATGTTGTCACTCAGACCAATAAGATCCATTTTGCATGGGACTTTGCTAGAATTATATATATAGTTTCTGCACTTCAACTGCCAGATAATTTAGGTTTTCCTTAATGACTGTACAAACTCCTTCCCCCCTTCCTACTTCTCTGCCATAGAAACCAAGTCCTGGGATTCTGAAATCTCATTCCCCTACTAACCATACTTTTTATGCACAAATGATGATAGGTTCACTGGCTTTAACAAGGATATTTTTCATTAGTTCCTGTCCTGAACAGCTATGTGTAGCCCAACAGTAAATAATTAGTACCATTCTAGTTACCCTTCAGTATTTCCTTCACTTTAAAAAGACAAACATGGAGTCATTCTGCTGATATGTTGCTAACTCTTAGATCCTTCACTGCTGTTTTAACCATAATGTTCATTTTCTCCATTTTTCCCAGTCTGTGATGTGCAGTTTATTACTTTGGTCATGATGGCTATAAATATCCCTTTGTCTATACATGTGTTTTCTATTTGCCCTGTATCACCCACCATAGCCTTTGATTTATTCTATTGTGTTTCCCTTTCCCTTTACTACACTTCCTTTTCTTTTCCCCTTTTAGTCTTATATGTTTTCTAATAGCTTCCACATATGATTGGCTACTTAAAACTTTTATTTGCAGCTCTTGTTTGTTTTAGAGCTCTACAGTCTTCATCTGCTGCATGGTGCTTTCCTCTATAGCTGCTACACTTGAATTCTGTCCCTTTCACACAGTCACAGAATTCCTCTCTTCTCCATTTATGGCCTCTAATTTACCTTTTACATTATCTGCCAATTGTTCAAACCTTTGGCACATGTGGTACTTTACATGGCTTTGACCAAAAATTCTGATATCCTACTGCTACCCTATTCAGAAGGTTTTTCCTTTAAATTAAACCAGCAAGGCCATTGACATCTTTCTTTCCACGCCTATTGCCAATTAGCTGCTTAGCATATTGTACTTTATCATGCTTTATGCCTTGCTTTACCTCACCTTCTATCATCTAGATCGGCATTGCATATACATAGCTTCATCTGATACTTGGCATTTGACAGTTTACCTTAGGTCATACCATCATTTTAATTTTTAATAGTTTCCCTAATTGTCCCTTGCTTTTACATTCAATTAATAGATCATTAGCTTGTAGCCTTCCCAAAATTCTTCTTCAGCACTTTCTCTTTTTTAAAAAGAATCCACCCTGCCACTCTTAGTATCTTCATGTCCTTGACTAGTGATTTCAGTATTATAAGAGAATTTTCTCTTTACTCTTCCCTGTCTTTATGCATGCAGTTTCTTCTTCTAGTTCTGTCACAGCCACTCTTTTTCCCCTTAACCTGGAAGCAATCTTCGCCTCTGCTAGTTCATCTTATCTTTCTCTAGACTGGTTTCTGTACTCCCCCCAATGTGGCCCATCACCCCCCAATGTATAGCTCAGCTAGAGCTGCTCAGCTGCCCTGTTCAGCCTCTTCCAGCCCAGCCTGACTGGAGACTGGCTGCCTCAGGCTCCAGCCCAGACCCTTCTAACCTAGGTCTACCTCCATTAGCTCTCAAGCCAAATGTCCTGTTAACCTGTGCCAGTGACCCTACCCAGAGACCCCCAGTCCTACCTTCCTCATTTGAACTTCCTCCTACACTCATTATCCAGCTGGCCTTTATCTTTGATTGGGGCAAGTCCATCATCCAGGTGCACTAATTTCTCTGTCTCCAGTAAACTCTTTCATTACTTTTTGGGGTACATCACTGATCCTGGCTACTAAGACCAGTCAAACTTTTCTGGTGAAACTCCCTCACAGACACCCTACTTCTGAAAAACTGGGGCTGTCAGCTGAAGAAAATGTTTTCACAGAAAATGTCTGCTATCCTAAAAGTTTTTGAATCTCCACTGCAAAACCAAAATGTTCATCCAGACTTTTTTCTTCTAAATTTGGCTTATCAATGAAAGGTCAACATTTTCTGAGACCTTTTTGTCCTTTCCATCCATTACATATCTCTACGCACATTAAAAAGTGAAGGCAAAACAAGCCTAGGTCATCAGAGAGCCAAAGTTATGGCACCAAGGTATGTACTGGAAGCCTTTTCCTTCTAAGTCACCTCATCTAAATGCTGGGAGATATCTGTCATTTTAAACTCCATTTGAGTTGAGAAACATATTTTTAGTCCCAAATCTAAAGCACAATTCATCAAAGACAGGTAGCAGGAGAGCCTTTTATTGCTCCTTCATCTTCCTTCCTTCCTTCTGCATTGTATTTCCTGCTCATCCCTATGTTCTATATAGAGCCTGCACTTTCAGGTAGCAATTTAGTATTTCCCACTTAATCAGCATAAGTCGCTATGCAGTGAATTAGTGGCATGGAAAATCATTCAGAAATGGACTGGTGAAACACAAAGCATGGTAGACAAAAACTGCAAAGTGACAGGCCTCTTTGCAAAGGCCCAGACACAACCTCCATACACCCCTGCCACTTTGACACTAAGGATGGCCTCTAGGGCTGCTCTTCATCGAATTTCAGCCAAACAACATGCTGCCTGTTCATATGACATGTTTTGTCACCCAGCATGCTCTTAATTGGTTTACTGGGTACCTGCTGGAATGCAACCTGTCAGTTTGGCAATCTGAAATACCCAAAAACTTGATGCTGTTCCTTCACCCTTTGCTCAGGCATTTTGACTAGGTGTACAAATGCCAATAAAAAGGATGGGGCATCTAAGTACTTGCACTTTTGAAGGAGGAACTTTCTATACAAGAGCTGGCAGTTTCCACCACAAGCTCCTCTTCTGAAATCAACTTTGGTCACCACCTTGTGTTTTAGATCAAGCATCTAGTTATCCGATGAGTGGACTGGAGAGCAAGCCCACTCCATACTCACCCTGCAATGACAGCTCGTGTCCTGCAGATCTGGACCAGGCTCCCTGCTCTAAACACTGAGATCTGTCGCATGGGATTACACCACTGTTGAGGTTTGGCTTGGCTCTGTCATGATGCAAGGGTAGTTAGCCTGAATGGTTCTGCACCCCCGTGCACCTAGTTGCAACACAACTCAGATTTTACCCAGCAATGGAAGGGTTGTTGGGCTAAACCTGAGTGGTGCAGACACACTGATTTCTGGGGCTGCAGTTGAGCTCATGAACCCACACTAAAGCTGTCTCTAGCAGGAGTTACATGATGGAAGTGTGCACATCAGGTGTACCAGAAATACCATGCCACTAGGGAGGAGAGAACTTACAATGAAAACCACATTTCCCTTGAGTTTCCGCTGGAAAGATTTCATAATACTTCTAAATGCAGTGGGATGTTCTGTGGCTTTTGAAGCCAATCTGTATGAATGGCAGGCAGGGCTTAAATGCATCAGATGTATTAAAAGGGGCAGAAAGGGCCTAAGCATATCAAGTGGGCAACAGTTTCATGAGACAGGCATTTTGCCCTGAAGGGTGCTCGGGGGAGCACAGCTGTGACACTTTTCCAGAAGGGTGCAACGTGTGTTCCTTTAATGTATGTGAAGGGGGGCAGGAGCTGAATGGCAGCAGAAGAATTTCCAGCACTTTGCTTTCAAAGATCAGCCACCAGGAGTATTTTGGCTTCCCCTGGCACAGAATAGAAGCAAGCATTTGACTCAAAGGTCATCCACAGGTCTGGCACTTCCAGCGCTTACCCCTCCTGGCTGGATAACACCTTTAAAAGAATGCTGCTCACATTATGCTCAGTGCAGTGCTCAACCCAATAAGGTAAACCCAGCATCTCTCTCCACATGTTGTCTGACAACTATACCTGAAAGTGAAAATTGTAATTCAGCTGCATATCTTTGAGCCTGCTCTGTACAGCTAAAATGGGAACAGCTTGTGTCACTGAAAAAATTTGAGGACCTAGATTTCCATTACCCGCTTTATTGCACTTTAATATTGGCTTCGCAAACTGAAAGACAACACTATACTGATTTTTGTTCCTTTTTGGGAAATGGTAAAATCCCAGTTCTCTTTAATTCACTGGGAGTTTTGTTATTCACTAACAATGGTCAAAATTTCACTTTACGTATTGAAACAAGATGCTTGATGTTTACACAGTGATGTGCTTTGGTCTCCCAGCCCAGTTTTGAAGCAAGGAAGATGGTTTCTAATTGCAGGCATTTGGCCTTAGAAGTACTGAAATACAAATTTAATTTTAACTGTTTCAATACAGTTTGTATATGGCAAGAAATCTATATGGCAAGTCTGACATGGTGGGTTCACTCTGCATTAAAGAAGCCCTGCTGGGTATGCTCAGATTGTTACCCCAATATAAAAGGGAGAAGCTTAGCTCATTCAGGGAGGACCAGCATGGAGGCAGGATGCATGCTAGAGGCTCCTGGACGGAAGCTGCATCAACCCCTACCCAAAAGCAGGAGTGACCCAGAGACCACAACAGGGAGCAGTTACTACCCACAGTCCACCCAGCGTCAGACACCAGGGAGCGGGATGGGAGAACCGGTGTAAGGTCCCAGCCAGCATGTTTTGAAGCGGATCCCTGCTGACTTGGCGCTATACTCTGGCACCGATAGGGCCCTGAGCAGGGGCTCAGTGGAGTGGGAGGGCCTGAACCCCCACTACCTGGAGCAGAGCCGCTTTTGAGCGGATACCTTACAACTGACTCTGGTCGTTGGCCCTTGTTGCCAATAAGAGTTGCCCTGACCCACAGGCTGCACACTGACTGTGGTATTAACTCAGTGGCCACTAGCCTATACTGCCCTGACCCATGGGCTGTGTATTAACTCTGCTATTGATGCTAATGGCCAATAGGCCATGCTGCCCGGACCCAAGGGCCACATATTGACTGTGGCACCCTGCCTACTCACGCTCCTTGTGCTTTTCCCACCAGGAGCATTAAGGAGGGCTCACCACATGACACAAGTGTTATGTGAATTTCAACATGCTGGAATTGGTAGAATATGGGTAGAGCTCTTAGTTAGGATGTTCTCTTTTCCTGTGGGAACGGTTCTGCAACACAGATTTGTGCCATTATCGATGCTTAAAAATAAATAAATAAATAAAAATAGAAACACAAGACTTCACCCCCTGAATTGTTCTGAAAAAGCAGTTAATCTATTCTTGTTTCCAGAGTCTGGAATGCAAATCTCTCCAGAGATGGCTAAAACAATCTGATATAAGTATTCTCAGAAATAAAGTATTTTTAGTCTATAGGCCTCACTCCCAATTATTTTTATTATTACTATTTTATATATGGTGCATTTTCAATTCCTGGCATTTTATATTTGTATCCTATCTGACATTAGTAAGCAAAGGCTAAGTAACAAAAAAGGAAGCAACTTTTCTGATGCCAGATGATGAAGATCAATAGCTATTTTGCCAAGTTTATGGCATAATTAAAATGTGTAACAGGAATAATTTTCTTCTCAACCCCTCAGGCTAAACCTAGAATTATTGACTAAATCAAAGTTATGTGGTGTAACATTTTTATTATGTTTATGGATAATATAAGGAGTTTATGGCTTTTATGTGTAATTTGGTAAGCACAGAAACAGTGAAGAGGAAAATTCCTCTGCATTGGCAAAACATCATCAGGAAAATCGTTTTAGCTAGGTGTAAGAAACTACATTTATGACACATTCCTTCAGTTCATGGTTACCCACACTTTAACCTGGACACTTCAAATTTAAAAGAATCAAATCATGCACGAGTATCTGCATCAGTTTCAATGCAGTTCACATAATTAGTGCATATGTAAAGTCTCTGCAGGACTGGGGCCAAAGGGCTCATGTATGGCTTTTGTTTCATGTGAACATGACAAATATTATTTGTTAAAAAAGTCAGACAAATGAAAGGGGATCCTAGAGTCTGCATCCCCAGCTGCATAAGGGAAACAAAACCATCAAAAGAAAATTACCACACTCTACACAAATACGAAAGCTAGGAACCACACTGTTTTCTTTTTCAGATGCCTCTGCTCTGTGCATACTGGCAGCAACTCAGAGGAACTTCAGGTAGTTCTTGCTGAGTGTGCTGTAAGGATGCCAGCCAGTTATTCCAGGTGTAACCAGTTCATTGGCTGACAGAGCCATGAATGGATGTCTGAGAGCAAAAGGGAAACCTGATGCCTCACACAACTGCTAATAATCATGGTAAGAGTAAACAAAATTGCCAATGGGAATGTAGAACTATTTGATGCTCTGTACTTCTGCTCCAGCCCCTACCGAGATGTGTGCAGACAACCTGACAAAATACAATGCTTGTGGTCTAGTTGATACTGCTTGAATGCTTACAGGGTTCACTCAGTTTACCAATTCATAAATAGCTTTATGAAACAAGGAGGAAAAAAAAATCAAGCAACATATCTGTGACAGTCTATACCATTAAGATCACTGCTTCTATAAGACTACACATTTTGTACAAAGTATACCTTGTGAGATATCATTTGAAAAGTCATAATCTGCTGAATATCATTATTCTATTAAAATATATAGAACAACATTATATGCAAAGTTTAAGAGTCTACTGCAATTGTTACTGAAATGTTGTTATTCTGGGCAATGCCCACAAATCAGTTTTCAAAGATGGCCCCCAAGACTCCAAATAGTTGTTAAAAGAACATCACCTACTTAAGCGGACATCCTTCAACAGAGGGAGGTGAGGAGTGTAAACAAAAAATTTGCATGTAATCATGGGGATGATTCAAACCTCACGTCCATCATATAGTGCACATCACCATAACTCAGCAAAGCATTTCTAGCACTGGGAACTGAATTGTAAAAGAGAGAAGAAAACATTTGAGTTCATCTCCCCAACTTTCATATCTGCTCATGACATCAACAACTTGCAGAGAATTGAACTAAGGGAGAGCAGTGGCAGGTTAAAAGGAGATCTGGCCTGTGAAATTTACAACAGTGTATAGTGGGAAAACTTTTGCTTTTAAGTTTACTTGGCTTATTAAGTTACGTATTAACAATAGCAAATAGTGTAGTGGCTAGTACCTCTGCTTAACATGCAGAAGGTCCTGGGTTCAATTCCCAGGGGGTTGGACTCGATGATCTCACAAGGTCCCTTCCAGCCCTATGGATTGATTGATTGATTGATTGATTGTGTATTACTCTTATTTTCTTTTGTAACCAATCCAAACTTTTATGTATTGTCACTTACAATCATGTAAAATTTATCTTTCTGCAGTAAAAAAAGAAAGAAAGAAACCCCACCACCTTATTTTAGCTGAATCAGAGTGTTTGGATTAAAGTGTGCAGGATAATGGATAACAAAGTTGGTCCACACATAGTTTTCCTTTTATGAAAAGATGGATTTTCTATGAGGTTGCATTTTTAGTCATATGCTTGACAATACAAGATACACATTTCTGGGGATACAAGGCTGGGATTAACAATTGGAGGGTATTGACTTGTACATAATTCATGAATGACTGATAAGAATGCTTATGTATTTAGTTGGGAGTGAATTTGTACATGGAAAGCTGCATGAGCAGGCCAGAAGTGGATGTTCTGACAGCATAGCAACGGAAAAGGCAACCCAGCCTAGAGAATTAAGGGGGCTACTGTTCAACTGGTCACATTGTTCAATTCTTCATACAAGCTTGCTAAAGAGAATCACAGAAATTAGAGATGGATAAATCCTAATAATTTATCAAGACAATCCTTTTGCCAAAGCAAGATTGTGCCCTATAGTCATTGATACATATGCTTGTACCAGAGATACTGTGAAAGTCAAGGGTATACAAAAGCAGCATATCACAAATTATGACCTGAATAAGTTTTCAGCCTGTAATATTCAGATTTCAAATGAACCATGCTAAAATTCCCCTCCAATTCAGCTAGCATCCAGTGGAATCTAGAGTGTTTAAATCACGACAGAATTATGCTAACATTGTGCCATACACTATTGCTGTGAAGAAACAATCACAACCAACGCAAAAATGGGATGGAAGATAAAGAATTTCAGAAAAGTGTTGGGGGAGGGAACCTGGTAGGAGAGCAGATCTTCAGAAATAGTTTGACAATTCATTTCTGAGATCTCAGATCATGAAGATACATTTAAATGAACAAACCAACCTTAACAGTCACCAGAAGGCACAACCAACCATTTGTGAGCTGGGTGGCACCCTGACCTAGTTTGGATATTGTCCCAGGAAATTTGTCTATTGTTGTTAACAATGAGACAGAAAAGATTTTCTAGGATGGAGAGTGCTCTCCCATGCCCCAAAAGGAATTGGGGCCTTCTCATCTTCAGAAGACGTCAAAGACCCGACCCCTGAAGAGTGAGAAGGAAGTAGTCTGTCTTGTGGAGACAGCCTCGCAACCTGAAGGTGGTGCTGCAAAGGGGATGTGCCTGGGGGCTCAAAGGCATCCCTGCTAGATTCTGTGGCTGCAGGTCTACGAGACATTGCCTCCCAGTCAGAGGTTTACTCAAACCTCAAAGGATTCTGTTTTTCAGTGAAATTCAAAGAGACCAAGCCTAATTTTTTGTGATCTGCCTTAAAATCTTTGCACAATCCAGGAGAATGCAACCTCTGTAACTCCTCCAACATCAGGGCCTTCAGGCATCATCTGCTGGATCCCTATCACATCAATTAAGGTAGCTGGAGGCAGCATGAGCACAGGCATCTATTTATTCTTCCACCTCTGCACACAAAGAAAGAACATGACTGTGTGTGTTCATCACAGTTGCTGCTTCCTCCCCACTCCTAAATTAACCTCCAGATTTGGCTGGCAAACAGGGGTGCTATCAGGAGTTATGCTTGGCAAATGGTGAGCAGGTTCCTCTGCCCTGACATCTCAGTCCTTTGACTTGGAAGTGCTACCGGCCTGAAGGCTCCATTTCGCTCCTCCCTCCTCAGCTGCTCCCTGCTGCCTTAGCTGGCCCCAGCCCTGTGGGTGTTGTCACAGATTGCAAAAGAAGAAGCCTGTGTCACTCCTTTCTTCCGTCTTGTGGGCACAGTAAGCGAAATGGAGCACTGCCTATTCTACTTGATCCCCTACGCTGTGCCATCTCCCCACAGCTAATGCTGGGAGCAGCGCTGATAGAAAAATGTGCCAGAGAAATTCACGAGCAATTCAAAAGTGGGAGATATAAATTAACCAAGGAGAGTTAGGTGAGTCCATTTGTCAACTCAAGAGAGGACTGAGGAAGACAGCTCAAAAAAGATATTGACTGCAATATTAGCCTGCCAGTCCTAGATGTGAGAGGAGTCACTATGAGTTAGACAGAGTTCCTTCTGCAAGTGGGTGGAGAAGGGACCTTCGATTGTGGGCTGATCAAGGGGAAGGAGAGAAATGCAGCAATCCCAGGAAGTTCACAGCATCAGGGAGAATCAGGCATTATTTTTCTTTTCATTTCACTTGAGGTTGCAGTCAGTTTAAAGAAACAAACCCTGAAAGTAAAACTCAGCCAACACACAGCCAAGTTCAGCCTGATCTCCTGTGGGGTCTAAATCATGTGGAGCCACCAAGAGTTATGTGATTTCCACTCAAAACTCACAATTTATCCCAAATTTGTCCATTGGTTTGCAAACCTTACAACAGCAATGGGTGCAGTTTTAAGTTCAAAGCAAAGTCTGAATAACACAAGTGCCACCTGGTTTCAATTTCACTGCTAGAGAGTTGCAATAGTCTAGCAGAAAGGCTAGGAAATATGTACTGTGTAGCGTAGAAACAGAATATGTATATAGGTCTCCTGGCAGCAGTTAGTTCAACTTCTGCATCCTAAACAGACATATTTAGTAGTGATGTACATCATTCTACGGTTTATATTTAAATTTCAAGAGACTGTGTTTGTCTTTTATAAACATTAGCCACTGTAAGGCAGACACACTGTGAGCAGACCAGATCCAGCCAAGATCAGAGTGACAACAGCACAGGGAATCATAAGCAAAAATAAAAATATATATAGTTTTACTCAAGTTGCTGCAAAATGAGAATGCAGAGTCTTAATATTTAGGAGACCCCAATTTTTTTAGCTTGTGAAATTGGCTGTTTATCATTTGCACATTCATCTAAGCATGAACAGTTTATACACCCAGTTGGACCTGCAGAGGCAGTGGCCAAACATGAGCAGAGAGCTCATAAAATAAGTAACTTCTTTATATGGAAACCAGAGAACAAACGCAAAGCTGAGTCAGAAACTTGCCCTAGAACGTCCAGTTTGCAGAAGGGAAGGACAGCTGACTTCAACTATTCGACCATTGGATCTGAAAATAAAAAATGTGCCACTCATAAAGCACACAAAATATTGTCATCCTTTGAAACGGGAAGCAATTAAATAAATAAATCCCAAAGTAAATTCCTGTAAAACTTCCAAGGGTCGAATTCTTGGGTGTGCGGGCAGCACCCACTGGAGACTCATTGCTATTGAAAATGTATTAACTGGCCTGAACCTGGGAAAATGAGGATGACTCTACTGACTAAACTTAGTTGATTCCAGCTCTCTAGAATATATTTTCCCAATGAATGATTTATCTGGAGAGAGCAGAGCTAAGGAATGGGGGACAAAACATGAGGTTCATCAGCATTTGAAGTCATTATAGAGGTCATCCACTAAGAAAAGTGATGTGCAAGAAAAACATCCTGAAATAATTTTCAAATAGTAAGTCAGGATCTGCTGTGTGTTACGTTCCCCAGCTAGTCAAAAGGTTGGTTGTGCATTCTAATGAATTTTAGGGTTTGACCACTTCAAGACAAAGACAAGAGAAACAAGTCTCCTGAGCATTCATAAAGATTTTCCCCCTTCTACCTAAAATCTACTAACACCTTCTATCTCTGCCCCACTTACTGCATTGAGATGTTTCTATATCCCAAGCAATGGACTCCTATTTCAACAACAGGCACGCTATAAAACACATCATGCAACCAACTGTAGAAATGGGATAGAAAACTAATTTAAAAGAAATGAATGTGTGAAAGCAGGGACTGGACATCTGAAATCTTGGTTTCCCTCTGCAACTGACTCATTTAATGATCTTGGGTAAGACAACTAACTCCTCTGTGCTTAAATTTACTCACCTTAAAATTAGTATTTCACCATTTCTTTTGTTATTATTTTACCTGTTTAGAGTTGTTTCTGTCAAGTCAAAACTAAAACTGAAATGAGAAACCAAAGCAATAAATATCATATCTGTGATGAAAGAGTTAAAACATTTGACTAGTGTTATTATGACTCATGCTAAAGTAAAGCAAAGTGTTCTGCCCTGATGTGTTGCTGGCTCTGTGGGACTGTTTGAATGTGATACGTCTGAGAGCACCTGGACAGTGATCAGTACTTACTCTTCAGTTCTCTAGGTTTGCCGGTTTGAAATGGAAGTCAGGAATCTACAGGAGGCAGCAATAAAATGAATTATTTTAAAATACCCATTGTGACTGTTCCTAGTTGGTGAATAGAGCCAATCTATGTCAGACATGTGACCACAGAATACCCTCACTATTATTATTCAAAGTGCCAAAAGGAGTCCATTGATGTTTCACTAGTACTTTTCCACAGGGCAAACAGGCACTGAAATGTCCAAGACTAGGGTGCACAGAATAGCATTTTACAGAGGGCTTGAGAATTGGTACATTCTCCTACAAATTCATCATTAAAAATGAAGCTGACTGCACTGCTAGCAAGAATTATTCAAGATTCTTCCAACTTCTCAGCTACCCTTCACATAACTCACAGGGCGGTTTAATCACCCCTAGAGTGCAGCTTGCTGGAGTAGCCTCCATGGCCCTCAAGTCCTCGCTTTCGGGAGGAGAAGATAGTCCATGGAGATGCATCTTCTGGACAACTCTTGCTTAGTCCCATTTGTACTCTATGTCATGCAGTGTGTGCATGTTCCTCATGCAGGCTCCTGAAATCATCTTCTGACCCTCCTGGGTAGAAGAAAGGATTTTCCTCATTCAGACCTGGTCTGCATTAGCAAAAAGTCACAAGGGTAACTACATAAATGTTTTTTTAAAAAAAAATCCTATATAGCTATCCTATCACAAAGCCCTAAAGTAGACACACTTTGGGCTCAGTCTGAAGCCTATTTACAACAAAGGAAAACCTCTACTGACTTATTTGTGTATTGCATCAGGCCTTTAACCAGTTGATATTTCTGAACCCATTAAAGCCATTAATGTAAATGTATACCCACTTTCAATTTTAAAAGTGATTTAATTATACCAATGCAACTTCTGCATACAGACAAGGTGTAATATCAAAGCAAAGTATCTCTAAGTATTAATAATGCTCATGCAAGATGGTCATCTCCCTTGTTGACACACAAGGGCCTCCAGATGAGGGGCCTCCAGAACCAAAAGCCTGAGTTCCTACAGTTCGAGCTAACATACTAAACCGCTCTGACCGGCACTCAAGCATATTATACACACTCACTAGATAGGCTAGACTCCCTTTGGAACAGAATAAATTACAACACAGATTGGTGTCATCGTGAAACTTAATATAAATTACTAACACCGCTGGCCCACAACAAACAGTTACTAATTATCCCAAATTGCACATAGAGCAGGTCTACAGTCCACTCTGTTTTTGGCAGCGGTCAAACAGAGATACACAGGTATTTAATACAACTTGCATTTATCAGTTTGACTGCCCTATACACAGCCAGTCCACTGTGCTGAGTTGAACGGAGAGGCCTCCCTTTGACTCAGTGTTACTCCAGTTGTTGGGGTTGTCTTGATAGATCGGCTTCCTGATCGACTGAGTAGGTCCTCACGGACCTGGTCTGTTGATAGGGAAGGTCAATCTCATGGTGATAATTTTGCCACCATTAATGAAGACTAGCCCAAAAATAAAAGGCAGCCATGCAAGGAGCACAGGGTGCAGGAAATTGCCTTGACTCAAACTGCAACAAGCACATTATAAAACACACAAGCACATTATAAAAATAAATAAATATAAAAATTACAATTTTCTCTACAAGTGTTAAAACACAGTAAGTGTCTGTGGGCTTTTAAAACACTCAGCTCAATAGTCTGAATCAGGAGCCAACTTAAAAACCAGTCAAAAGGCCTATTGTTCTCTATTCACCTGCTCCAGAGCCACACCTTGATCTCCTGATACAAATTCAAGTGAATATGAAAGTGTACAACATTTCAACATCAACCTTTGAAATGCTTACAGAGAAGATTAAGTGATCACAGCAGTAACAGGTTTCTCTTCTAAAGATACTTTTGTTGGAATGAAACAGAAAATAGCAGCGGCAGAATGACCTCGCATTTCCAATGGCTGGAATTGGCTGACTTATGTAAACCCAAACAGAAATAGTCCCCCACCACCATCTGATGGCCATCCAATGAAATGATGCAGCAGCTCTTATCCAGTCTATAACAATGGATGAGTATCCTCATTACAAGACCATTCATTTCTATGCTTAACAAGCCATTTCAAGAGAGGCTCATGAAGGAACAGGACTGGATCCCTGGGACCTCAAGTAGTTCCTCCACAACAACACTGAGACATTGAGGGATGGCATGAGGAAGGTTGGGCTCCTACTGGAGTTTTTCTGCTAATAAACAAGGCCACCCTCCGAGACGTTCAGTCCAGCACTCTCAGCAACTCTCACAAAAACAACATACTCCACATAAATATATAAATTAAGAAGAAATGCAGCCATCAGTAATTCTGAGAGGTCTTCAGCATAAACCCAGGATGTCAAACATACGGTCCCCCAAGCCAGATACAGCTCACGAACCTCTTCCATCCAGCCTGCAACTGCAAGCCGAGACTTTACTCTCTCCCTAAATGAGAGAGAGAGTATGGTGTCACGATATCATAGAGTGAAATCTCGCACACCCAGTGGTCTACAATGCCATGAAATTGTACAAGTCTTGCAGCATCTCTGGTTATGCAAAACTGCACTCTGCAAGACCACACTGTTTCCCCAATAGAGAGAGAAAGTGTGGTCTCATGCTATCATGGAGCTCAGTCTCACATGCATGGTGATCCCAAATGCCACAAGAGCATAGGCCCTAGTATATATGACCCACCTGAAGTACGTTTAAGTCAAATCCAGCCCACCGTAGCAAATGAGTCTGACATCGCTGGCATAAACTGTTTGTTTATTGATTTTAAACGTCAAATCCCTAATTATTTGGGAGCATTTCTAAAACCAAACCAAACCCAGAAAGAATCTAACTGTCAGAACAGAAAAGCAGGAAAACAGCATCCGTCATATCTTATAAAACACTTATTTTTCTATGAACAGATTTTGTCACCCATGATCCTAATTCCAATCTGAGTTATACTAGTGTAAATCAGAAGTGACTGTCAGTTACCCTGATTTAAAATCAATACAAGTGAAGTCAGAATCAGGGCCATGCATTTCGATAGAGTTATGTAAGACAAAATGGGCCTTACCCAGCCCTCATTTTACAGCAATTTTTCACTGATACATTTCCACTGGTTTTGGTGGAGTGACTCTTCATTTGCATCAGCATAACTGAGATCAGAATCAATCCCAACACATCTCTGAAGAGCATGCAACCATAAGTTTTTCCACAATGGAGAAAAAAAAAACACTATTCTCATCATCATGATGTGCAAAGTATTTTCAGACTTGTAAGCTACAAGTAAAGGGAGCAGGTTACCTTATCTTACTCATCTTAGAAACAATAATGGTGGAAAATCATGAAGCCAGTCATGCAGTTTGTATTAGTAAGTGGCCACACAGGATCGGGCCCAGACAGAGAAAAAATATGACAAAAGGAGCAGAAAGGAAAAGAATTATAATTTTAAAAAATCTTGATTCTTCTCTCTTGCTCTCAACAGTTTCACACTGAAGTAACTCCATGGATTTAGTTCTCATTGACGCAGGTGTACGGGAGAGGAGAATTGGACCCTAAGCACAGTATGTTTACCCACACTCATTGATTTCAGTTCAGGAAAACATCAAAGACTTGAAAGTAGCTTTGTGACGCTTACACAGGGCCAGCTCTACCCACAAGCCAGTGAAGCACTGGCTCAGGGTGCCAATGCTTTGGGGCACCAGGGGCAGGGTGGGGCAGCCCAGAAGCTGGACCCCATGCTCATACCCCTCCCCTAAGCCAACCACTCCACCCCCAGGCGTGGAGCAGACCAGCCCAGGGGACGGACTCTGCTCTCTCAACCCCACCTCTGTGCTGGCCCTCCCCACCTCCAGGGAGGAATAGCCGGCCCAGGGGACGGGCAGGAGAGCAGAGCCCAGCCCACTCCACCCCTGGCCAGCTGTTCCCCACTCATGGGGCCAGGCGAGCCAGCCCAGATATGCTAGGCCCCCCCCCCAGCAGGCGGTGCAAAATCAAAAGCTGGCTCAGGGCACCACAGCCCTTGAGCCGGTCCTGCCCTTACAAATCCAAAGAGTAGTTGGAGACTCCAACTCCATATGAGTTGCACCCATCAGCACCATGCATAATTAATGGAGACACTGAAGTTACACACCAGGGTAAGATTAAAGAAAGAATTATTTGAGCAAAGGGAAAATTTAGGCTAAATGTCTGGAAAAATATCCTGAATGGAAAGACCTCGATGAAGTCATGGAGTAGCCTCTCAAAAAAAGTGTTTGTTTTTTTTAGAGAAAACAAGGCTGGACTGGAGAAAGAACAGGAAAAGGCATACCACGTGGAGAGGGGAAGAATGCTACACTGAAATGAAATACTTATATTGTAACAAACAAGGAGTCCTGTGACACTTTTAAAGACTAACAAATTTACTTATTGCAGGAGCTTTCGTAGGAGAAAATCCCACTTTGTCAGTCGCTTTGAAGATGGGGAACTTACAGAATGGGAGGAAAATAAATGCAGGGAAGTGTAAGTCACAGGATGAGATCAGACTGTTACCACAAAAGCACGATAGACAAGGACAATGAAAGCTTCCCAGCTGTCTTCCTCAGACTTCTACTAAAAGATCAGCACTCTCAGAAAAGGCCATGAAGCCCTTTTCTACAAAGTAGCCTGGGGGCTGGTAGTTCTTAAAAAGAGATGTTGTCACATACACAAATCAATGTTATATTAGCACAGAATGGCAATAAAATAAAATGAGAACTGAAAAGGAAAAAAAAAGTCTATTTTTGATCCTTGGCAGCTCTGAACACCTGTTGTGTGCATCTATAGTATCATAAAAACAAAGCTATAGTGCTGATTATCTCCTAACTACAAAGGTTGGGAAATGACTAAACCTTACAAACAGCAGCACACAAAATTCAGAGGTAACCTTATGGTTAAATGCTGAGCTTATCTCAATAATGGAAGATTTCCAAAGGCTGCTAAATGTCAAGACAACTGTGGCATACCTTCCTACACTTCTCTGGACCAATGCAACATTTCACAAAGAAAATGTACTGCAAATCCAAAGATCTGGCTTTCCTTCTTTCTCCCACATGCAGAAACAAGTTACCTCCTGTACATTAAGCAACACATTCTATTGTTGCTGAAAGCAAAACAGAAACACACACACACACACACACACACACAAAATGACCAGCTGTTCTTTCAGACTATAAACCTTTTTCACACTTTGTGTCTGCTTACCTTGCAAGGATGCATTAGGTAAATTTGTTTCATTCTCCTCCATCGCTTCTAAAAAAATTCTTCATCAACCAGCCAAGCAGTCTCAAGCTGAGTCAGTTTCTGCGTGGTTTTGACCTCCAAACTTTGTAGTGTAGTGCTGTAACACTATACCAGACTGACTTTCTTCTGTGAATAATTAGCATCCTGCTTCCTGAGTTACCTGGGCTTGCCTGACCTGTTTCTCTATAAAGTGACATCACATCCTTTGATCTCCCTTACTGTATTAATGTGCTTCAGATAACATTGCTTTGTTTCGCTTGGGACTCACGTTCATTCCCCGCCTCCCCTTTTTTACTTTCACTTTTTTAATGCAGAAAGCTAGTTGAACAACTTTTATTATTAGCAGCTACTGTAACAGCCAAAACGCTGAAACCCTTAGAAAGTTAGAAATTAATTTGAAAGATTCTCTAAATTTGCATTTCACTAGGAAAGCAAAAACTAAAATGTTGACTGACTTTTGTGCTAGTCTGTGTGGGAGAGGAACTTTATAAGCACAACTGACAGACTCAGAGAAAGGTGATCATTTCAGATAAGATGGCAAAATCCTTAATTTTTGTGTGTATTCACAACTGTGATCTCTAACAAAAATCATTTCTCTAAACCAGTGTGCCATGGTACACAGGTGTGCCATCTGGCCTGAGTTCATTTGGAGACTATACAGTGGTGTGCCTCAAAATAATTAAAGGGGTCAACGTGTGCAACGGCAGAGAAAAGGATGGGAACCACTGATCTAAACACTGCAAGTTCAAAACAGCTTTGACAGTATCACTGAAGAAGCAAGGAGGGAACAAACAAAACAAAAGGTTATTTTGCTTCTCTACCTTTCCCGCTCTAGCCCAAGGACACAAATACTAAAATAAGCAGCAAATTTGTGGTCTGAGGAAATATTTACTCTATACTCCTACATGAGGCAAACAAGCAGCATTTTCATATATTCATGCCCAATTTACCAAACAAGTATAACTGGCTTTTTAACTACTTTGTTTCATCTTGACATTTGCATCCATATCCATAAAATATAAAACACTGCTGATGAACTGGAGCGACAACATTATTCCAAGGGAACAACTACAACAGAAACTTAATTAAATACTATTAAGGAGCTGCAGCAATATTCATCTGTGGTTCGCTCACTTGTGGGTATGTCTGCACTGCAGTCTGAGAATGTGATTGTAGCATGCGGAAACATACCCAAGCTAGTTTTAATGTAGCTAGCTTGTGTACTAAAGCAGTGAAGCAGCTTGGACATGGGCACAGCTAATGCTGAAACAGGCCTGCCCAGACATTGTAAAATTGCTTGTGGGGCTCGCATGAACTAAAACTACGGCTTCACTGCTCTAGGACCTGAACTAGCTAGATAGGGAATATCTACATGAGCTGCAAATCATACCTAGTCACTGCAGTTTAGGCATACACTAGGAATGCAATCCAATCAGGAAAGCTAGATATTATCACTTTGTTTACCAAGCCAAACAAAAAAACCAAACCAACATTTTTTAATGTTGATTTTTAATGCCCCCCGCCGCAGTAGAAGAATGGCCCTGGGGAGTGAATATAAACATAAAGAAATAACCGAGCTTAACATGGAGTATTGACTAACAGCTTCCCTGGAAACACTAGCCACTTAATTGGCATTTCCACTAGTAACTTAATGGCATTTCATCACTCACACACACACAATGTTTTAACCATCCTCAAAAAAACAACACACGCACACACAAACACCCTCCCCAAACACCACAAATCTCCATAAAAAACCTAAAAAATTAAAACCCCCAACCCCTCCCTCAAAAAAACAAAATAAACCCCCAAACCCCCTCCAACCCTCCTCGACACAAAATGAAAAAAAAAAACCCCACGCAATCGTATTTTATGAGAGACAGTCTAGCATAGCAAGAAGAGCACAGACTACGTATCAAGACTGCAGTGTCCTATTGCAGATTCTTTCACCAACCTGCTGTGACACTTCGGGCAACTCACCTCTGGTGTCTCAGTTTACAGTACATAAAAGACAAAGAGTAATGCATACCTGCCTTGCTCAAATGTAGGGAAACTTAACTGATCGTCATTTAAAGACTGCTCTAAGAACACTGATTAAAGCAGATAACGAGTAGCCGTTGATAGTTGGGGGAGGCACAATTTAAAGATTCAGGGGGTGGGGGGGCATAACCATCCCACAGAAGTTTTCAAATGGTGGGGTGTATGTCCCACAAAGGAACATCTGGAGGGCAAGTGGTGACACCAAACAGTTCAGGCTGGAGGTACAAGGCAGGGCATATTTTGAGCAAGCCCCACGCAGCAGGCGTTAGGGAAGGAGAGCTACCTTGACCATCAACTCACCTCATCAGGCCACCCATCCTGTCTGGGTTTGAAGAAATATATATCTATTGGGAAGGCATGTGAACCATCCCCCATGACTTCTTCCCTGTGTTGCCTCTGGCTTAAAGACAATGTTTTTTATTTGCACACTTATTAATTATGGGAACAAGGTCTTACTTCAGAGAAGGATATAAAAGCACTTTGTTTAGGGAATGCACTACACTTTTAAAAAATAAATGAATAGAGAATGATATCTAGTGTCCAGGAACATGCAGCATTCATACATAAAGGATCAGACAAGCAGAGGAAGCAGGAGTCATACATGCTTTCAACACACAACTTTAACAAAATAAATAAAAACAAAACCAAAATTCATCTTGACCTTCAACATGCACAATATTCTAAGCCATGGACCTTCCTTCAGCAGTGTCTATCATTTATGTTATTGTATATGGTGTGGTGGTTTTACGAAGTGGTTGGAAATGAGGCTTAAATGAACCCATTAATCATGTTTTCCTGAAAATATTATTTATAACAGGATTTGCCTCCATTGTAAGTGAAGTCGTTATGCCTACTAACTTGAGGAAGATGAGTTACTGAGGATACATTATTTCTGCTTCTCATACCACGTTTCTCTTTAAAATACTTCCAACTGCCCTGTACATTTACAAAGAAACTCGTTGCAGCCCTGTGGGGAAATTGGAGCCCAATTTAGAGCTTAATCCCTCTCGGTTCAGCCCACGGGGCTGGGCTAGAGCATTCTCAGTTCGTAGCTGGAGGGAACTGTTTAGTGGATCTAAGTAATCCCCTCCAACCAATGTACTGCAGGAATGATAACCACGGGCTACAGGAAAAGCTGTATCCAGATCTCCTCTGCTGGAAAAACAGGTCAAGTCCAATACAAGAGTCCACATCTCTCTGCAAAAAGCATCTATGCCTAAATCCTGTTTTCAAGCCAGGTTACCAGGCTCTTTACTGGAGATGTCAAGATAAGAGGGATGGCATCCTCCCGTCAAAAATGACAGGCCTTGAGGTGACCATGGGGCTTTCGGGCTCAGCCCTAAAGCCAGTTAATAAACCCAGATGGGCTGCAGCAAAGCCACCTGACTGGCCAACCCACCCCATTGCCTGCAAGGAGCCTACAGATCTGTATTTAATTCCACCAGCAGCTTGTCACTGGCTGCTCAGTGCTTACGCCCACTGCTGCCATCATTCCTGCTCCAGCCTTGTTCAAGTCCTCTCCCGTGCTTGATTCTTGACCCTTTGCTCTGATCCTTGCCTCTGACAAACAAGTCGTCCTGTGGCACTTTTAAAGACAAACATTCATTTATTTAAAAGTGCCACAGGACTCCTTGTTTGTTTTGCTGAACTTGACTAATACAGCTACCCCTTTGGATCTTGGCTCTGACAGACTCTGGCTCTGACTCGTCTCTGACTTTGATCGCTGGACGTCACTTTCCATACCAATATTATGAAGGGCTCATGATGCTTCTCAACAACTCAGTTATTGGAGATTTGCAGGAGCCTCTGTGGTTTGTGTGTATCCCTCCACCCTCAACGCAACCTGAACAGCCCCAGATACTGAACTGCTCCAGGACATGCAGAGAAGGTACAAACAACTCCTCATTCCTATGCTGTCCCCTCATGAAGCAGGATCTCTCTATTTCAGGGCTGTCTACTACTGTGAAAGGGAAACATGATTTGCTCCACACAAAAGACACTGTAGGGCGGGGGGGGGGTTAATATAGCTCTTGCATCCTCTTTAAGTTCTCTATTGAAAAGTATGCAATATTTTGTTGTTATTCAATCTACACTGGTGAGACACACACACACAACCTGTGCTGAGGGCAGGTAGCATCTAAATGTCCCATTACATTATGATTTCTAAATAAGGGGGAAATTATAATGGTTTGCATGTTTTTACGACTGTGCAAAGGCTGTATTTTTCCACTGTAGACTATGCAGTCAGTTTTTCCAGCAATGAAAAAAGAAATCTGAAGCAACAATGAAAAAAAATCTGAAGCAACAAAGAGAAATGTCCGTGCTAGCTGTTGAGTGCTGACATTCTGCATTAGGCAGCATGATTCTTTCTGATTTTAAGCTTTTAGCGTCTACTAAAGCATTTTGTGGCTTTTTAGGTTTTGAAATGTTATCACATCACCTTCTGTTGATTTTTTTTAAAACATATTTAACATTCTGAGCATTAAGGGAATGACATTATTGAAAAGATTTCTGCTGTTTGAAAAGAAACCTACAGTTAGAAACAGTACAAGGAGACTGGAATAGAATCTTTTCCAATTTCAACAACTGCTGAAAGAGATAGTTAGTTCCATTTTATGTTCTCCCAAAATCATTGATTGCACTCAATAATGTGGGAATTTAAGTGGCCTGTTAACCAAAGAATCAATCCTAGTTCACCTAATTTAGCTATAGCAGGACCTCAATGCCCTCCATCCCCCCCCCACACACACACACACAAAAGCACAAAAATGACCTTTGTCTTAAGCATAGAGAAATGCAAGCCAATGAAGAGTGAAGGGAAATATAGTTAGGTGCATAACCAAGTTTCAGTTGTATTTTCTGCTGAAAAAGAAAAGGTTAATGTAGACCTATATGCAGATATACGACATAAAACACATAAGTAGCATAATGAAAACAGGATGATAATTAAGGGAGAGAGCAGGTGCTCCTAAAAGTTGACCACCACCTATCTACAGAAATCAAGCTCACCATGACATCTGGAAACTGTCATTTCCCCAAGTACCTTGGGGAAGGTCTTAGAAAACAGCAAAAACATAGGTGAGGGATTCTGGGCATCTGACACAACCACAGTTCTTCACTAGCCACCATAGCTAACATTTGCTGTACATCAAAGTTTAATCAGGACGAAAGATTCCTCATGAAATTATAAAATGGCACCCCAAAAGTTGTTCCTTAGACAATCAGTCAAAAGACTGTACACTGGTCAGTTCACACAAGCATACAAGATCCCAGATTCCTAAGATCCCACTACACCAAGAACTCGGGCTTCTGATAAACTGCACAAGGGTGAAAAACAGGAAGCATTTCACTATCCACAGTCTGGCTTGCATCAAGCAAACATGGCTAGATGACACTACAGGCCCAGAATTAGCATATCCTGTCACCCAATCTACTCAAAGACACTATAGATGGAGGCCCATACAAGGCAAGGACAAAGGGGGAGTTGCCACTGTACTTTTGTGTAATTCATATGCAAAAGGACTCACCTAGACACAAAATCCTTTGAAGGTATACAGCTTTGCAGATCCAAATGAGCACCTTACAAATCCTAAAAACAAAAGGTTTTCTACAGGAGCTTCCTGAGATGCTGCTGCCACAGTGAAAAAGTTCTCAACTCTTGTCTTCCTTGAAGACTTCCAACAGGGAAGAATGCTTCTGATGCAATGGCCCCACTCCTCTTTGCACTTCCTAATTCCCGGAGCCATTCTGACAAGTCATGCCTTGGACCTATTTTCAGGACTGGATGGAGCTAAAGGGAACACAAGAAACACACTACTTATCCCTGGACTGGCCTCTGGCTCTTTCAGGTTGCTCAGACTCAAATAAGACGAACAAGTTTTTAAAGGTCCGTCCTGGAAGCTTATGGACCCAAATCAAATTCTATTTTACCCTTAATTTATTATAATCCATTATACGCTACGGAACCACGGCCTGAACAAGCATCATGTAGCTCATTCAAGACATAGCAAGCTACCCACTAAGCACCACAGACCTCCAAGCATACATCTCCCCTCTCCTCCGTATTCTGTTTCTCTATACGAGCTTTGTACGCATTGCAGAATCAGGTTCAACATTTTAGTCCCCTCTCTGAGCACCTCCAAACAACAGTCTCAAGTTGGTTAGGAACCACTACACTCTATGGACTCATTTTACTTCCCATGACTGTTGAAGTAATGGAACGGTCAACTTCAATAGTGATAATCCTGTGCAGAAAAGCATTTTCTTGGCAACTGGCCCTCCAGCATGGAAGTAGTTCCCAGAAATAAGGTTAAGAAACCTAAAAACTTGAAAGCAAAATGCAAAACTTGCTTCTTGGACATTGCCTACTCATGTTGACACCATTTCAAAACAACAGACAATAGTCCAAACCCTCCATCTGGAGATGAGACAGAAAAATTAGCCCAAATAATTAGCAATTTTGGATGCAGAACTTTCAACAGTTTAAAGGAGGCTGACTTT
The DNA here is from genome assembly GCA_007922195.1 of Podocnemis expansa. Taxonomy (NCBI): domain Eukaryota; kingdom Metazoa; phylum Chordata; order Testudines; family Podocnemididae; genus Podocnemis; species Podocnemis expansa. The sequence continues at coordinate 3,332,610 of ML682074.1, read as the reverse complement.
CTGAACTTGCTGAGCAGCTGAGCCTTTGATAAACCAGGCTTCTCTAAAGATACCTCAAGTTGGGCATTGAAACTTGAAGTACGAAGAAAAAAAAAATCACTAGTCATGTGTGAAAATCCTGGGCATGCAAAAACTTGGTAATTTTGGGGTAAGTATGCAGACAACATACTGCTTGGGACCTGTGACGGGGTCACTTACTTCATCTCAGTGTCTCTGACAGCCAGGTGCTTCTGCATTTCTACTCTCCCTGCATTACACAGCTTGTGGTGACTGCAGCTGACAGTTAACTTCTCTTGCGGTCTGGTATCAAAAGTCCCACAAAAGCGGCCCCCCCCCCCGAGTCTTCAACCCCTTCCCCTCTCAGGGCTTAAGTCACTTCCCTAGTGGTTGGTGGAGTTTGGGGGGGACCCAAGGCATCCCACTGCTCCAGATCCCATATAAGCAGGGACCCTCTAAGTAGCAGCCTCCTGCTATGTCCCTTTACTAATTGCAATATTTCCCTGGCCACTTCCCCTCAGGCCTACTTCCTTCAACTTTGTGTCAAGGCTAAAGTGTTTCTACAGCCACCCATGAGCACCATCCTGGCCACAGCCAGCAACTGAATCTTCTTGCTCCAGCAGCAACTTTTATGTGAGCCTCCTGGATTTTGATTGGCTGCACCCCCTACAACCTCTCTAGGCAGCCTGGAGGACTCACCTCTTCTGCTCTTTCCTGAGCCAGAGTGGGGTAGGCCTGCAACGCCTCCAGCAGGGGGCCTCAAGGCCTAGAACCCCAGTCATTGGAGCATATTAGAATCTAGATAGATGGATAGGCAAAAATAGTTAGTTTATGGTGATAGGCCAAGTGCTGCAAAAATCTAGCGGTGCAATATTACTGTTTATTATTTGTAGTGTAGTAGCCCTCACAAACTGCAACCCAAATGAGCTAGGTACTGTACAAACATAACCAAAAGTTAGTCCCTGTCCTATACAGTTTACAATCTGAGCGTCATGTAGAAGAAAGAGTGAGGACATTAAGTACCTGAGAAATTTCAGCAATATAATTATTTTTCTTCCCTGAATATGGAACAGAGAGTTCAGAAGATAAGAGGAAGGTTTTGAACTCTGCTGACTTTCAGAGCTGGTCACCCTCTAAATTTGCTACTGGATAAACAGTAAAGATACTATGAGAGAGAGAATCTTTGCACAAAACCTTCTGGTAGTGACTAAACTCCCATTCAAGACACTGCTAAGGGATTATATCCATTAGGATAATTACTACCTAGGTTTCAGCAGGGATAAAACTGCCACAGGAGATAGGGCTCAGGGGCGGGGAAGAGAGAGAGGTACAGGGGAAGACATAGTGATGTTGGGTTTGTTTTATAGAGGGGGAAGAGGCACCTAAGTATCCTATTTCATGCATAACATGAAGAGTGTTAGGGATAGAATTACAGACCCTTTCTTACATCTGCAAAATTGCAACCAGTGGCTCTTTCAGTGTACAACCTCTATTAAAGCTGGAGAAGAGAAAAATTGGTTTGTCCTTATGTGTTCCTGTTTTTGCCAAGAAAACTGCCTAAGCATAAGGCAAGCATAAACAGTCTCAAAACACAAAGAAATAAGCTTTCAAATGTCTTTACAAATGATAGATGAACAAAAAGGTGACTGAACATTAGCATGTACTGGATGAAAATCTGTGGAATGCTACTGAAAAGGAGAATTTATAGAATCTAGACATGAAATTACCTTCCTTTATCAAAATTAGAACATGGTTTTAATGAATGTAATTCTGAAAGGGAGCTGAGCAACTATCAATTTCCCTTTGCTCCAATAACTTCTCCAAGTGAAATTGACCCAGCAACACAGGCGCTGCGTGAGGACTCAGGCACAGCTGACATCTGCAGAGCACACAAGAGAGTTGGATGGGGGGATTGAGGGGGGTTGATAGGGCCATGGCTGTCGTATCTGAATTAAACAGATCTCAATTCTGCAAATGGAAGGGGCTGAGCTGGCATTAGGGCATTCTGAAGGTAACCACTTTGCTTCACACAACTTCAGACACTTCAAAATTTATTTTCATTCTTCACTGGAAAGAAAACAAGACCTTGGGAATGTTTTTGTGAAAAAAGGAATTGCCTGTTTTGAAATGACCACCAGCGGGAAGACTCACAACAGAGTGATTCATCCATGATCACTTTATAGCAGGGAGACCAGAAACATGAACCTGAATTTTCTACACACCTGCCCCACTTCTCTCTTTCAATATTTTGACCAGCCCTAACACACAACTTGCCAGCAGTCAGGTGGATCCTATGAAGGGATGCAGGAGTCACAGCCCTGGAGTTGGAGTAACATCCTGTCTCTGGAACACAGAGATTATCTATTATTTTTTATTTTGAAGTATTAGAGCTAGAGGAGGATTTTTTGCTATTCTCTTTTCTAGAACATGCTGATTTGCAGACTTCAAAGCTTTTCACAAACACTTTCACTAGGCTTTTGTTGGGAAGGTTTCTACAGTCCAGGATGCAATTACTGGTCTGAGAGAGAGAGAGAGATCCATTTGTGGCTAGGTGGTTCTCTTTTGTTATTCAAGATATTATTTTGAAAGATCTAGCATTCGTTACAACATGGAATGAAAAGAAACAGTGAAACCCTGAAGTTTTTCATGAAATAGAATTCTTGTTTTCCAAGCAGTCCCATTTATTATAGCACTCACCACAACCTCAGTGTCTGAGCACTTACACTAACACAAAATGTGTAAGTATAATGCTTAATATATTTATCTTAATTTGAGAATGAAAGAAAGAAAGAGACACAAAGGGATTAAGTGACTTCCTTGTTCCAGGTCTCACAGAAAGCCTGAAATGGACCCAGAAATTGACATCAAAGCTCCTGAGTCCTATTCCTATGCATTAACCCCATCCTCTCAGGCTTAATTCCAAACCTCCCTGTCCCCAGTTCCTATATGGCTTCCTTGCATGAAATCCATTAATTAGAGCTGTATGTATTCATGTGTGAGCGAAGGACAGAATTTTTTCTGAAAAGCAGCAACAACAGTCTAACAATAGTCAGTAGTAACAAGTAATTTAAATGCTTTTATTGCTCTTGTCGATACTGTTTTATAGCACAAAGAAATATAAGGACACTAATTAAACCAATTAATAACAACAGTAATCCAAATTTAACCAACAAGCAATGACAGTTCAGAGTCTAGTCTGCTAGCCAGATCCACGTGCCATATAAATACTTTAAAGGGAGGAAAGCCATGTGGTTGAAACTGGGAATCAGAACTCCCCTACTGACATCTGAATTCTTCCTATGCCATCAGGTGTTGCTCAGGGCATAAACAAAACTACTATTGTTAAACATGCTCCATGTCCTCTAATAGGATGTTAGATGGGGTGGGTTCTGTGTTACTGCTGGGCTGGTGAGTCTTGCTCACATGCTCTGGATTTAGCTGATTGCCATATTTGCGGTTCGGAAGGAATTTCCCCCCAGTAGAGATTGGCAGAGGCCATGGTGGGTGGGTGGGGGGTCACCTTCCTCTGTAGCATGGACTGGCCTAAAGAACTCATGAATGTCGAGGTAGAAGAGGCTTGGAATCACTTCAAGTCAAAGTTGCAGGAACTCTCTGAAGCCTATATTCTGAGGAAGAGGAAAAAAGTAATAGGGAAGAGCTCTAGACCAAGCTGGATATGTAAGTATCTCGAGTAGGTGATTAGGAAGAAGCACAGCACCTACAAGGAGAGGAAGATGGGAGGGATCAATGAGAAAAGCTACCTCTCGGCAGGAGCATCACTGACTGGCGGAGGGACCCAGGGCAAAGGCCCAGGCCCCGCAGGCCCTGCCACCAGCCTGCAGGCCCCACCCTCTGGCTGGGAACTGGGCCAGGTGCCTGCCACTGTGGGCAGCCAGGCCCCGCATCCCCGGCAGGTCACCGCGGCCACTGGGCCCCGGACCTCCGGCCCAATCCGGGGCACTGGTGCTGTGGTTCGGGGTATGTGCCCCAGAGCGCCCAGCGCCAGCGACGCCCCTGCCTCTTGGAGGTTAGAATGTGTAAAGATAAAATGAGAAAGGAAAATGTCAAGCAGAGCTGGACCTTGTGAAGGGGGTAAAACCAATAATAAAAGGGTTTTTAGCCATATAAATAGGAAGCAAACCAAGAAAGGAGTGTGACCCCTCAACACTGAGGATGAGGTGGAGGTCAAGGATAATTTAGGCATGGCTGAATTTCTAAATAAATACTCTGCCTTTTTTTTTTTTTTTTTAAATAAGAGTGACGACGAGCTTGGGGATAGAGTTAGTGTAGCTAATGGGAATGAGGACATAAAAGCAGAGATTACAATACCCGAGGTAGAAGCCAGACTCAAGCTGCTTGATGGGACTAAATTGGGGGTCCGGATCATCTCCATCCAAAGATATTAAGGGAACTGGAACATGAAACTGTCAGCCCACGAGCAAGGATTTTTAATAAATCTGTAAACTAAGGGGTTCTATTGCATGACTGGAGAATTGCAAATATAGTTCCTATTTTCAAGAAAGGGAATGAGAGTGACCCAGGTAACTACAGGCCTGTTAGTTTGACCTCAGTAATATGCAACGTCTTGGAGAAAATTTTGAAGGAGAAAGTACTTAGAGATATTGAGGATAACATCTTTGGAGGTGTTTAAGGCCCGGCTGGACGAAACCATGACTGGGATGGTTTAGTGGGAGTGGTCTTCCCTCTGGCAGGGGGTTGGACTAGATGACCTATGAGGTCCCTTCCAACCCTATGATTCTATGATAACAGTAACTAGGATAAATTGCAACACAGCTTTACAAAACATAATGCATGCCAGACCAATCTGATCTCCTTTTTTGAGAAGATAACAGATTTTTTTTAGATAAAGGGAATGCGGTGGACCTAATTGACTGATTTCAGCATGGCATTTGATGCCATTCCACATAGGGAATTATTAGTTAAGTTACAAAAGATGTGGATTAATATGAATACAGTAAGGCGGATAAGGATCCGGTTAAAAGGGAGGATACAGTGGGTCATAGTGAAGAGTGAACTTTAAAGTTAGAAGGACTAAACTAGTGGAGTCCCTAAGGGATCGGTCTTGGAACCGATCTTATTTAACCATTTTGCTACTGACCTTGGCACAAAAAGTGGGAATGTGCTAATTAAGCCTGCAGATGACACTAAGTTGGGAGGTATTCTCAATACAGAAAGGGATCAGGGTATCATGCAGAAAGACCTCGATGACCTCGTAAACTGAAGTATCACAGATAGGATGAAATTTAATAATGTGAAGTGCAAGGTCATACATTTAGGGACAAATAAGAATTTTTCCTGTAAGTTGGGGACACATCAGTTGGAAGGGACAGATCAGAAGAAGGATCTGGGACTACTGGTTGACCACATGACAACTATAAGCCCCCAATGTGATGTGGCCATAAGAAAAGCTAATGAGGTCCTAGGATTCATCAGAAGACGTATTTCAAGTAGAGATAGGGAGGTGTTAGTGCCACTGTACAAGGTACTGGTGAGACCCCCTCTGCAATATTGCATGCAGTTCTGGTCCCCCATGTTTAAAAAGGATGAATTCAAATTGGAACAGGTGTAGAAAAGAGCTACAAGGATGGTCTGCAGAATAGAAAACCTGCCTCGTGAGAGGAGACTCAAGGAGCTTGGCTTATCTACCCTAACCGAAAGAAGGTGGAGGGGTGAAATGATTGCTCTCTATAAATATATCAGAAGGATCAATTATTTGAGTACAGTACCAATGTGGACACGAGAACAAATCGATACAAACTGTCCATCAGGAAATTTAGGCTTGAAATTAGACACAGGTTTCTAACATCAGAGGAGTAAAGTTCTGCAATAGTCTTCCAAAGGGAGTTATGAGGGCAAAAACCATAACTGCCTTCAAAACTGAGTTTGATAAGTTTATGGAGGGGATGGTATGATGGGATGGCCTACTTCAGAAATTGACAGATCTTTGATCTTTGACTACTGCTGGTAGATATGCCAATGGCCTAAGAAGGGAGGGTAGATAGGATGCATTCCGAGTTATTACAGGGAATTCTTTCTTGGGTAACTAGCTCGTTAGACTTGCCCAGATACTCAGAGTTTAACTGATCACCATATTTGGAGTTGGGAAGGAATTTTCTCCCAAGCCTGATTGGCTAGGACTCTGTGGGGTTTTCACCTTCTTCTGTAGCATCATGAATTCTCTGTACCTTATAGTCCTTAAATCATGATTTGATGACTTAAATAACTCAGTCATAGGTTAGAGGCTTATCGCTGGAGTAAGTGGGTGAACTTTTGAGGCCTGCTTTGTGCAGGAGGTCAGACTACATGATCATACTGGTCCTTTCTGACCTTAGAGTCTAAGTCTGTGGGGCATGGGTCACTTGCTGGTGGATTCCCTGTACACTGAAGTCTTTATCTGAAGACTTTGATAACTCATAAGCTACAGGTCTATTCTACAAGTGAAGTTCTGTGGCCTGCATTGTGCAGGAGGCAAGACTAGGTGAACATACTAGTCCCTTCTGATCTTACAGTCTATGAGTCAATCAGACTCTGCTATCCCTTTTTATATTGGGTCACACTTTGCACATCCTCTGTACCATCAAGTTCCATCTTCTTTACTGGCATGAAAAGCAAGGAGTCTTGTGGCACTTGAAGACTAACAGTCTTTAAGTGCCACAAGACACCTTGTATTTTTCTTTTTTTGCTTTACTAGAATAACACGGCTGCCCCTTTGGAACTTCACTGGCACGATGTGTGTGACAATACCTCTGTCTCCCCATCTGTAAAAAGAAAAATATTTTCCTCTCTCTCTCTTCTTTTTTCTGGCCTATCTATTTAAATTGTAATGCTACTGTCCTTGATATACATACAATAGCTAACATAATGGAGCCTGCTCTCAGAAGGAGCTTTTGTTATTATTTGCACTACAGTAACACCCAATCACTACGTTGCACATAAGAATATTTAGCTATGTCAGGCTTGATTATTTAGGGCATGAATAGCATTTTGAGATTGCAGGAAGGTTATTATAATAATAAAATGACCAGAAACATAATTTAACAGCAGATCTTTTGCAAACAATGGAAATGGAGAGAAATTTGACATTGCCATGCAGTATACGAAGAGAAAGCATGTTATTTGAATGATAGGACCCAAATTTGGGATGAAGGAAAAGACAGGTGGATTTTGTGACTGGCCATAAAATATGCTGTAAACTTTTTGCATGATACACAAAGTGTGATCTATGAAGAGACCTAATGACAAATGGAATTTAGGCTAATCTTCCAGAATTCTGAAAGTAAAGTTCTCCACTGGCACAGTCGACATCAGCAACTGCAAGCCAATTCAGTTCCAGCCAGGAAAGCAGAACTGCAGTTAGACGAAGAACAGAAGTTGCTTTTCCAGCCCTATAAAGCTAAACTAAGCTTTCCATCCAAGGTCACTCCTAAAAGGAGACGGGCAGGTGAGAAACAGCAAAAATAAAATAACGGTTTAATTTTAGTGTTCCAAATTTCTGTTACCAAGCCATCCAGAACAAGTAAAATGGTTTCTGCATTTTTTTTAAATTCTTTGGGAGGCAATAACATCTCTGTCTCTGTCCAAAAACTAAGAAGCCTCTACACTGTGCTTGATAAGGAACAATACAAGGTATTGTATGAAAAACATACTGGTGTCTGCTAAAAGTAAGACACTGAAGTCTTCCTTTTAGCTACAGCCCTGGCAGGAGATGGGCCAGCAGCATTACAAATATTTGAATACAGTACTGTCAGTAGGCTTACACCTGACTTTGAAGCATCACCTATAGAAGGCAGTAAGATAATTTGATCTCTATGCCCATCCAGGGCTTAGCCTCAAAACTGCATCCAATTGCAGTTCTGCCAGTTAATCCCAGCTGCAGGATGCCCATTTGTGTGGTACTTTGCTGAGACCAGACATGAACAAGCATATCAGATGCTAGCTGGCTGAAGTAAAACCCTTCACTCACCCCATTACTTTTGTTGCCTTCACTGTGGTAATTCTGGAACATTACACATGATCAACTCCAAATTTTCGTGGAATATCCTACGCATCAATGGGCACAACCCACTGGATTTCAGGGCAAATATGAACAACAGAAAAGTGTGACACAGAGGAAGATTGGGGCCCCAGACTGCCAGGTGGGCAGGCAGAGGAATCTCTCATCACCTCCTACTTCTGCTTATATATCAGAGGCAAGGGACGGGAGAGGGCAGACAGCCAGACACATTTAAATGTGAATGGAAAGAGAAAGGGAAGCCCAGAGTCCCTGATATGAGGTAGAACGGAGAGGGAGCCTGGACACAGAGCTCCTGACATGAAGGAAAAGGTAGGGAATTTGCAGGGAGTCCCTGACATAGAGGTATGATGGGAAACAAACACACTTACTGATTCCCAGTTCAGACCCATCTCCTCCAACTCTAATCATTAGACCAGACTCCTTCCCTATAAATGTTATAGGCATTTTATAGCTTGATTATGAGACCCAAATTCAATATTATACCCTGGCTTCTTTTGACACTCAGTGCTTATGTTTACAGCTGAGTTGTACACTCTTGCCTTGGTAAACAGTTTCCATTTTCACTGGGCCCTCTCAAGGTCATATCTCCAGAGCGCTCTCAGAACTCAACTCAGATTTACAGTAAATAAAGAAAAAAAATCAGCAGACGTATCTCCGTTTTGCAAACCCATCTCAAAGTATTTCCCCCATACACAGTGTCTGTGCACCCTTGGTCATAACTGATGTTTATAAGGCTGCCCTAATAGTCATTTCTCTGTTCCTGTCCAAAATTCCCAAATTATTTTTATAGGATCTTTGGTTTGTTCCTCTTGCTTCTACTCCAGGAAATGTGGAGCTCAGCTTGTAAATTTGTTTCTTACTCTACATGTGCAGCAAATTCATGGGAACTGGGACTGCACTGAATGAAATATACACCCATTAAAAATAACGTGTGTCTAAACCAAGGCAATTTTAGTAATTCACTTGCTTTAGCTATTAAAAGCCCAAGACAGACTCACAAGGTCTATCTTAGCAACCAAAACACAATCATAGGTAGGTTATCTTACTATAAACCTTTTATACAGGAAAGAAAAATAAGTGAATTAATATAGGATTTATTTTTAAATAAAACACTACTCCTGGTGCTCAATTTATCCTTGATGAAAAGGACACCAGATGCTTGGATTTTTTAAATGATTTCTCTGAATGTACAAAAAAGCACTTCACACTTGTAAGGAAGAAAAATGTGTCTGTTCTTGAGAAAAACTCCCTTATTTTCTTCTTTCTGATGCAGAGCAAAACAGCACATGCTGTGCTGAAAAGCATTAAAGTTTCATACATTCGAACACAAACTGACATTTGCAATGCATTTTCCACACAATTATCTATGTACACTGAAAAATTTCCATGAAGCTCCATTTCAGAGGCCTCTAATACTGTGCAGTGTTGTATTTACAGGGTGTAATGGTCTTTTTCATATTCTGAGCAATATAAATGTTCCGCCTCTAGGAACATTGTCACTTTTGACCAACGTGTGAACTCATGAATGGAAACGAGGCAGATGCTTAACAAGACTTAAGGTCAGTAACAAAATCTCTCAAATGGAACATTTTAATTAGGTCCGCCAATGAAAACAAATTGCAAGGAGGTAAAAGGAAGAAAATAAAGGGAAAGAATTTTTTAAAAATAATTAGATACTTGAGGGAAATAAGAAAGTAAGGGTCAAGATTTTCACAGTGCTTTTGTAAAGGAAATTCCTTCTGCCCGTCATTCCCCCCTACTCGCTACACAGTCATCAAGTGATCTTTAATTTTGTTTAATAATGAAAGCTTTTAAGATAAACCATGTAGAAAATAAGCTAATTAAATAAAAGTGTAAACTCAAAAGCACATTTCATTATGATTCTTCCCTACCATTTAAGTGAGGGGGGGAGGCAATATGGGACACAATGGGATTAAGGTAAAATTTTCTACACATCATTCTTTTCTATATAGTTACTTATCTCACTGTCATCAGTGGAGTATCTGAGCATCATTCATTATGCAATAAGTGATGTTGCTACACATCTATCATGTGTGGTTCATTCTTCTCAATGCTGTCCATAGGGAGACTAGTGTGTGCAATGAAGTTTAGAGCAGAAAGGGGAGTTCTACACTTCTTTAATATTTCCCAAGTCTTTGGTGATGCATTTGTTAAATTTGTTTTACCCACTGTACTCCTTAATTTGTTAAATGAAGATTATGAAGATATATACTGACAAAAGAATTAAGTGGCCCAGCAGCTGGACCACAACAGAGACAAATGTGATTTAATGGATTGAGAGTCTATATACCAAAGTTTTGCTTTTGACAATGGCACTAACTGATTTATGGCTATAAGCAAGTCTCTTAACCTCTTGCTTTCTCCTCACCTCAGTTTCATTATCATTTGGGGTTACTGTTTTGTTTGTTTCCTCCCATAGAAAATGGCAGTTTCATCTGAAAAGATGTTTCCCTGGACAATGACTTTTCTATGACATTTTCCAAAGGGACAGCCTAGTCCAGCAAAAAAAAAAAAAAAAAAAAAAAAAAAAAAAAAAGGTAAAAGTGGTGGTTTAAGCAAAAAAAATTTTTTTTTGAATAGGGTTGATGGGGGGAAAAACCCCCCAGTTGGAAGATAAAAAAAATATTAGG